>JAODAL010001231.1:0-242430 GCA_025379985.1 Phyllomedusa bahiana | reverse complement strand
TTGACAGGACAGAAGTGATGTCTCGGGAGGAGGAGCTACTATGGCTGCTATGGGGCCCAGAGGTTGAGGGGACCCCACTCAGGGAGAAGAGCATTGTTCCTCTTTGTAGGGAACAAGTAGTTGGTGACTTTCTGCTCTCCTCTACTACTATGCGGGTTCCCCAATATATGACAGTATTACTTATACCTTAAATTTTGCTACTTTTGCTGGTGTTTTAGTTTATTGCAATGTGGGGGGGCCCATTCATTTTGCATGGAGCCCTAGGATTTCTGGATACGTCCTGACTGTATATACTGTTATTTAGATCTTCATGCTTTTTTATCTTGCAAATATTAAAATAAATTATGTTGCAAACTTGTTTTGTGTTATAATCTTAAAAGATGCCTCCGGTTTCATTGAATGTCTACTTAATATGTCTAGTGCTGGTGAAAGATCAGTCTTCTTGTGCACTCATTCACAGTGACCTGCTTCATTGCAAGAATTAATCTGCCAGGCAAAAGGATTTGGGAGATCAGATTGAGCTACTGAGAATGTTGACCCCTGCACTAAAACAGCAGAGATTTCAACAATGTCAATCAGCAACAGCACAGGAGCATTTATTTTATTCAATCCATTTTACAAGGTTTACATTATCTTAAAAATGAAATTAAAATGTATGTGTGGGACAAGCTCTTAAGCTGTATATTGTGAGCAAACTGCAGCTGAATATTATCTTTAATTACAACCTTGTTTTCAAAGTTTATAATCTATAGACTGATTGAGATAAAATTTTCATGGGACAGTGAAAAAATTAAAGAGGCGTTCTTGTAGCCAGGGCCTCCCCCTTGTAGTCAGGGACCCCCTGTAGTCAGGGACCCCCTGTATCAGGGGCCCCCCTTGTAGCCAGGGGGCCCCCTTAGTCAGGGTCCCCCTTGTAGCCCGGGGCCCCTTGAGCAGGGTCCCCCTCTAGTCAGGGTCCCCCCTTTTAGCCAGGGCCCCCCCTTGTAGTCAGGGACCCCCTGTAGTCCGGGCCCCCCCTTGTACCAGGGATCCCTGTATCAGGGACCCCCCTTTTAGCCAGGGACCCCCCTTTTAGCCCGGGGGCCCCTTGTATTTAGGGCCCCCTTTGTAGTCAGGGACCCCCCTTTTACCAGGGCCCCCCCTGTAGCAGGCCCCCCCTTGTACCAAGGCCCCCCCTTGTAGCCAGGACCCCCCCTTATCAGGGGGCCCCCTTGTCAAGGGATCCCTGAAAATCAGGGCCCCCCTTGTAGTCGGGCCCCCCCCCTTGTAGCCAGGGACCCCTTGTAGCCGGGGCCCCCTCTTTAGTCAGGGACCCCCTCCCGTAGTCAGGGACCCCCCCTTTTCGGGCCCCCCCTTGAGCCAGGGCCCCCCCTTGTAGCCAGGCCCCCCCCTTGTTGACAGGGTGCCCCCTCTGTAGTCAGGTACCCCCTTGTAGCCAGGGTCCCCCTGTAGTCAGGGTCCCCCTTGTAGCCAGGGGCCGCCTGGTAGCCAGGGGCCCCCTGTGGTCAGGGTCCCCCTTGTAGCCAGGCCCCCCTTGTAGCCCGGGCCCCCCTTGTAGTCAGGACCCCCTGTAGTCAGGGACCCCCTTTGTAGCCAGGAACCCCCTGTAGTCAGGTCCCCCTTGTAGCCAGGGACCCCCCTGTAGGTAGTTAAAAAAAACAACAAACAGCCACTTACCTGGCTCCCGCTCCGGCTCCCGCTTGCTCCGAGCCCCCCGCCAGCTCCTGTGCCCTGCATAGGCCGCCTACATCAGCAGTAGGGACCGGCGCCCGGCAGGCTGAAGGCCTAAGGCCTTCAGCCTGCCAGGGAGATCAGCGGAGCGCAGCGCTAGTGGCGCTGTGCTCCGCGACACCGCGCAAACCCTCGAGTCGGGGACATTAGTTCCCGGCTACTGGGCGCGGTCTCTAGGCGCTTTGGGACGCAAGGCCCGGCGGGCCAGTGAACCGGATGCGCGGCCGGGCCCCGGGGAGCGACGGCATTGCCTCCGGGGCCCACAGCGGCTCGGGGGGGGGGGGAGGCACCCGGGGGGTTCACCGTTCCCCGGCGGCCCAGTCTGAGCCTGGTGGTCACATATGCTCAGTACACAGCTGATAGTATGATTACGGCCAGCCAATAATAGTCAGTGAACTAGAAGCATGGACTTTTCGCCAGCACTGGGCATATGGGTGGAAATCTTTAGTAAGAATCAAAAGAACAGCAGGGGCTGCATAACAAATATGAGTTAGCAATATCTAGACACAGAATCACTTTTTAAAAATAATTGCAATTGAAAACTTAATAGGGCACATGTACCAAGGCAGTTGTGCCAGAATTCTGGCACAATTCTTTACACTGCATTTATTATGTTTCTAGACACTTCTTTGCCTTGTTCAAAAAAAGAGGAGTGTCGTTGGTAAAAGGGGTGTCAGTGTATGGGAAGAGGCATGGCTTAATGTACGATACTGTGAGCCCCAAAAAATGTTTGCCGCAGTTAGTGGAATAAGTGAACTAATAGAAGGTGTAAAGTTATACCAGACAGATTGCACCAGACTTATGAACACTATAAATGTGGCACATTGTGAGACTGTCTAGTCTAACTTTACATTGTCTTAAGAGTTAGATAGTATATAGAGTTATACAGTATATACTTATAATAGAGTTCATTTATATTCAATTATGGAATAACAATTTTGATATATTCAGTGTCGGACTGGGGTGCCTTGGGCCCATCAGTGGAGTTGATTTTTGGGGATCCACAGTGGAGTTTATTCTTGGGGCCCACCAGTAAAGTAAATTTGTAGGGTCCACCCTACAGCTACTGTAAATTACTGTACATACCACCCATGACTCTTCTAATATGTGTTTTGCTTTCTGTCTTTTTTTATCCCTGCCTTTCTCCCAGAAAAGCAGCCCAGGGGTCCACCACACCCAGGGGCCCACCATGCCCAAGGGCCTTCCACGCCCAAGGACCCATCGCGCCCATAGGCCCACCAGGGATTTCCTCTAATCCCCTATGGGCCAGTCTAAGCATGGATATATTAGACTAAAGAAAAATCATATTTTAAGTCTCTGTGTTCCTTCAGACACAGATGGGTCCATTCAGAGTGCTTATCTTTCAAAAATGAGCCCCACTCATATTTGTGGGAATGTTTCACCTCAGTCTCATTTACTGTATTAAAATATATCTCAATACCAGACTTAGAGCATAGACAACAGTGGTGCATTTTCAGGAAAAAAAAAAAAAAAAAACAGACCTTTTTTCTAAGCAAAGAAGACCCATTAAAGTCACAGCCCCCCCACATTCGCTTGAGGTCGCGCCTAAAGTTATCTTCGTGCTCATGAATTAACAAGACCCAACTCAGATTGGCTTTATCCTCATTCAAGTTGCTTGATGTTAACCGTTACAAACACTTCAATATTACAAAGAGATGCTGGCTCTCAAGGAATGGGATGTGGTGGCAATGCGAGGGTCTGATTGTCTCAACACATAGAAAACAATATGTTCTTCTGCTATCTGAGCACTCCTTAGAGGTGTGAACAATCAATGAGACAATCATGTCAGAAACGATTACATCTCTGTACTACATAAAATTAAAAAGGGAACTGTTCTGCTTTTATGGTATGAATACTATAGTGTAATATTGATCATTTATCGTTTACAGTTTCTCTTGTGCAGAGTGATAATTCATGGAGTAAGAGTGATACATTCATCTGACCGGCAATTCTATTGTAACCGATAAATGGCACATTACAATAAGAACAAGTGGCACCAAACTCAGCTCTAATATATATATATATATATATAAATATATATATAATATTATATATATATATATATATTTAATATAATATAAATTAATATATATATAATAAATATAAAAAATAATATATATATATGTATATATGTATAATAAATATATAATATATATAATATATTTATATAATATATATATATATATATAACACCACACATACAATAAGCCATATAACACCATTTAGACATGAAATCTACACATTTTAATATATTTGGCTCAATATGGTAATAATAACCCAAAATATGAACCCAATGCAGAAAGTCAAAAGGCAAATTTCATCCCCATCTTAAAGCATAGTATCACACAAAGAAGAACAAAGCATGTTTGAAGTGGACCACATGCTGCCCAGTATGGTAATGACATAGTAATGTATGCTAATATATAAACTGTCCCATAGGCTACAAACCCCGCGCTTTTGAAGCTCCTCTACAGGTCATTATAACCACTACATTCCTCTTAATGACTTGCTATCCAACCTCATATAAAATGGTTAAGGGCAGTTTGCTACTGGGATTTTAAATAATGTACTTACTGTTCAAGATGTACTTTGGGAGATTAAGAAAATGGAAAATTACTTTAGAAAACACTTGCTTCCAGGCAAGAAAGGCACAAAAGAACAAAGGAAACTTGCAGCACAGTTCAAAGGCTGTTATTAAACTGTTTAAGAATGTCAGCATGTCTTGTTCCCACTATTCCCGTGCTCATCATTTGCTTTTTGAAATTTGGGTTGGGGTTAAAAGAGTTTTTTGCTATGCCAGTTTAAAATAAGAATAGAAAGGCTCATTTGTCTATTAGGAGACCGAAAAAACATTAACACAGCATCATGATATCAAGATGCACAGTTTTCCATAAAAATGCAGGTAAGACTATAAATACCATAGGAGCAATGCCTGGCGCTGTGGGGGCCTAGGAGAGGAGCCTTTTCTTTTTGCCCCCATTCCCATTGCTACCGTGAATATTCCTTTCTAATGATCAGCAAATTAAAAGATGAAGAATTTTCCCAAAAATTACCTACACTAATATTCTAAGCAGTAAAACCCTTAACCACAATGGGTCAATGGTAGCCCAACATAAGCTTTATTATGGCGTCTTCCCTATTCTGTATAGGGAAACCTACTAAAGGAACTCAACAAATTTCTACAGAAAACAGTAAAATACACCCTTTTTTAAATTGAATTGCTAATTGCCATTGGGGTGGGGGTGCAATATTAAATGTGGTCACCCAATTAAATGATTAACCGTGTAGTACATAGATGTGCTGGGTCCAAGAGAAATACTTTCTTCATGAGCCAACTCTTTTACCTGACTTCCAGCTCTCCTACATCTGTAATGTTAATGTGGTGTCTTGGTTCTTAGTCAGTCATATGTATACTTCAGGGAGTATGTACAGATGTAGCAAAGATTAACTTGACAGATGAGCACATGAATCCGCCCTAAATTACTTAACTTTTTCCATCTTTTTTTAAAGGGCCTTTTTTTGTGATCTAAGAACAATACAGATGAACTAAACTCACTAATCATAACATGTCCGTGTGGTACTACAATGTGCCCATGTTTGCTCCCCTTTTGGAAAAAAAGTGTATGGTTTTAGTGTTGGGATTGCTCTGATATAGCACTTAGCTTAGAAGCTCTGAACAATACTACTGTAAATTGTTCATATGATTCTTTAAGAAACCCCCTTTATATAACTGTCGTCGCGTAACATATCTTAAAAAGTTGGGCATACATTGTTAATGGGATAACTTTACTAAAAAAAATATATAGGTGTCCCCCAATTGTGAAATGGAAGGTATTTTATGAAAAATCTAAATAAATTCTGTGACCCCCTGCATATGGTTTGTAAACATCTTAGCATTCTAGACCCACCAAACCCTCAACCTCCAGCCACCTGTATCCTACTGATCCCAACAAACTGCTTGAATGGAATTGAAGCCCAATGTGGTGACATTAAAAGGGTAACGTTACATGGCAGACCCTTTACTGGTAACGTAGTCATAAGATGTAATCAACGATAGGAAATAGCAGCGGGAAATTTGGTAACTTTTTTGGAAAAAAATCCGTTAAGGTATAACTAAAAAGTCTTATTCTCAGGCCAAAAAGTTCAATACAGGAATCTTCACTTTTTTTTTTTTGATCGTTGAACTTCTTTGGCAATGCTTAGCTTTTATTTGGGGAGCATTTGTAAGCGAGGGGTGGGTGGAGGAAATTGGGGCGGGCTGGTTTAAACACAAAAAACAGCCAGAGGCCCCCAGCTGTGGCCCCCGACGAGATGCCCCCCTCGAAATCGGGGGTTTCCCTTTGCTTTTTATGGCTTTACAATCTGCCATAACACTTTACATTTTAACTATATAAATTATTATAAAAATATATAATAATAATTATATTAAATATATAATTATTATTTAAAAATAATAATATATATAAAATTTTAATAATACACTCACCGCCACTTTATTAGGTACACCATGCTAGTAAGGGGTTGGACCCCCTTTTTGCCTTCAAATCCCCTAAATTTCCTTCGGGGCATAGTTTCCCCACAAGGTTTTGCAACGATGCTCAATTGTTACCAAGGGGGGCCCAAAGAGGCCAAGAAAATTTTCCCCCAAAACCCCAAAGACACCACCCACCACCACCAAAACCGTTGAACAAGGCAGGAGGGATCCATTTTTTCTGTTGTTGATCCCAAAATTTCTAAACCCCTACCTTTCCCGAATGTCGAAAGCAAAAACCGAACTCATCAACCAGGAAAAGTTTTTTTCCCAATTTTCAAACCTGCCCAAATTTTTCGATGAGCTTGGGGAAAATTTTTGGGGGCCCTCATTTTCCTTTTTTTTTAGCTGAAAGTGAGTGGCCCCCCGGTGGGGGTTTCTGCTGCGGGAAAGCCCATCTCCCCTCAAAGTTCGCCGTATTTCCCAATTAAAGGGGATGCTTTTCTCCCAACCTGGGTTTGTAAGGGGGTGGCTATTTGATCACGGTTCCCTTTTCTATCAGCTCAACCATCGCCCATTCTCCTTTGACCTCTGGCATCAAAAACCCCCAATTTCCACCCCAGGCCCGGGCCGTTTCATTTGGATGTTTTTTCCCCTTTTTGGGACCATTTTCTGAAAACCCCAAAGGAATGGTTGTGGTGCAAATCCCCAGGAGATCAGCAGTTTTCTGAAAAACCCCAAACCCCACCCTTCGGGCACCAACAACCATGCCCACGTTAAAAGGGCACCAAATCCCCTTTTTTCCCCATACGGAGGGGCTGGGTTTGGGAACTCCCGGGAGATTGTCTTGACCATGCAAACCTTTAAAAAATTTGAAACTGGGGGGTTTCCGGGCCATATAAAGGGCCCGATTAGAAATTAAGTTTTAAACGAGCATTTGGGGGGGTTTAACCTAATAAAGTGTCCGGGTTGTTGGGGTGGGGGGAAAAATTTAATGGGTTTTAGATAATAGATGGGGATAAAAATAGATAATAGATGGGGATAAAATGATGGATAAGATAAATGGGTATGGGGTAAAAAGGGGAATAAATTTGTGAAAAATGAATATGACAAAGAAGGTAATTGTTATTCTTTTTGTTTTTCCCCCCTTTGGTCCCCGGCCTTCAAAAAAATTTCCGTTTTTTCTTTAATCTTTTTCTTATTGCCCGGCCCAACACTAAAGGGAAAAAAGGGACTCTAAAAAACTGGGGACCTTTTCTTGGGGGCCCCAAAAAAGTGGGGGGAAGCAAACCGGGGTTTTGGGAGATACCCGGGCCATTTTCAAGGCCGGGAAAAGACCCCTGAAAAACAGGGGTAAAAAAGGAAAATTTGGAAAGGCTTTCTGGCCTTTTAAAAACCCGGATTTTATTGGGGTCAGGGGTTAAGAAAAAACATCTCTAAAATTTTAAGGGGGGGCAATTTTTTAAAACTTTTTTTGGGGTCGCACTAAAATCAATTTTTCTAACAAATTACTTAAGACTGATTTAAAAATTGTGGAATTAAAAAATTACCCAAAAAAAAACTGTTTCACCTGGGGGGTCAACACATAAATCTCAACCCAGTTTAATTTCCCCACAACTATGTACAGCCACAGGGGCCAAAATTGCTTTTTATTATTAAAGATTTTGGGCAAAAAAAGCACTTCAATATAAGCCATTAACTGCCCCAACCTTTCTAAAAACCCCCTCTTTTTTTGGGCGCATCAGCTCCCCGGTCACTAAGCAACAGACCTGTTCAATCTCTTTTGAAAGGCCCCCAAGAACGGTTGCTATAGCACAGACCGGGGCTTTTTACTGCACCCCTAGTAGAACCAAAGTAAACAACCCCTAAATTTCAAATTTAAAACCCAAAAAATGGGACTGGGTTGAGATGAAACAATGTATTGGACAACCCCTTTAAAATCCGGGGGAATTTTATCGATTTTTTGGGAAGGGTTTTTGGGTACATTTCTTTTTTGTAAAATTCGGGCTGCCCCACTTGAAAAGCACACTTTCCCGCCCAAAAACCTAGGGGGGAAGATTTGTGCATGTTTCCTTTTTTTTTGGAACCCAAATTTTGGTGCAAAAATTTTTTAAAAAATTGGGGTTCCCCGGGGGGTTTTTGACAGTTAGTTTTCAGGCGTTTTTCAAATTCAAAAACTATCTGAAAATCTTTCTGAAAAACTTGCCGTGTGGACGTACCCTTAGTATTATTATTCATGGTAGCTAGTAAGCAATTAAACCTTGCATATATCTGCCTTCAGTAATATATTCTATGAGAAAAAATGAAAAGACCTTAAAGGACACTGAAAATGTTTTGGTTGTGCCATTAAAAACCACTCTGAGCGAGGAAAAAAAATGATTACTATAGAAATTCCAATCTATGAATTATGTATTCACATAAGTGGGGCTGTGAAACATGGGTGATTCATGCTGCTGTACAATTTTAAATTTGCCTTAACATGGCTTTGTATTTTAATGAATATATTATTCGTTTAATATCACAAGGGTTTAACCCTTTTTATGAATTTATGCCTGTGAAAACCAGGCAGAGGATTCTGACATCAAAATTAAGTGGGTTTTAGTAATATAGCTAACAGTCTATCTATCTATCTATCTATCTATCTATCTATCTATCTTTCTATCTATCTATCTATCTATCTATCTATCTGTACCTTCCTAAATATCTAATTGGGGGTCTATATGATTACCTACCTAGTACCAGGCCTGCATGCCACCTATGTACCTAATTGGGGGCCTATATACCTATCTTTATCATGGCGATCTAAACATCTATCTGCCTAATTGGTGGTCTATTTTATATATGCCTTCCTACGTAATGGGGATCTATAAACTTGCCTATGTACTTAATAGTAGGCATATATAACTACCTACATACCTAATGGAGGGTCTTTATACCTACCTACACACTAAATGTAGAGTCTATATGTACCCATTGTGATTTTCTGGATTTGTTTTCTCATTTCGTCTCTCATAGTTGAGGGCTACCTATGATGTCAATTACAGGCCTCTCTCATCTTTTTAAATGGGAGAACTTGCACAATTGGTGGCTGACTAAATACTTTTTCCCCCCACTCTACCTATCTGCTTAATGGGCCTGTATATCTACTTACTTACTTTATAAATAGGGGCCTATATACGTACCTACATACCTAATGGAGAGTATATATACCTACCTATCTAACGGGGTCCCTTCATACATATCTACTTAATGGGGAACCCATATACCTAATCTAATGGGGAGCTATATATTTACCTACCTAACGTGTAGTGTCTAAGTATTTACCTAGATAACGGGGGAGGGGGGGGGGAGTCATACCTGTCTTAATGTGGTCTACCTACTTAAAGGGGAAACCACCTATCTGTCTACCTATTTTGAGGTTGTACCTCCTTACTAAATTGGTTGTTTAAATATTACTATATGGGACACACAAAAAAATCAAACTGGTTGGACAATTGAGAGCCTCATAGCCTTCTGTGGGCACTTTTACTGTAAGGGGTGCTATAACAGTGTTGGGTACTAGGTGGTCATTACTACCATTTGGGGCACTATGGATGAAGAATTTGTACATAGATGTGATTTGGTTCTTGAGGCTAAGATGTTTGTGTGGAAAATTCTGCAGAGGCGACACGTGGCTGAATGAATGTTGGTCTGGTACTGATGAAGAAGAAAAGGGAAAATCAGGCATGGAGGCAAAGTGCAGTGGTTGTGGGGTGGGCTCCCAGAATCAGCCTCACTAATGGGCCGTAGGCACCTGAGCCTCACACTCTATCTATCTATCTATCTATCTATCTATCTATCTATCTATCTATCTATCTATCTATCTATCTATCTAAACCATATAATCTATCACTATCTACTATCTATCATCTATCTACACTACTATCTATCTATCTATCCATATCTATCTATCTGTCTATCTACAGTATCTATCTATACCATATTTATATATCGATTTAATATCTATCTCTTGATCTAACATCTATCTATCCATCTATCTATCAAACTACCTACCTAATGTTATATGTCAAAATTATTTTGTCTTAAATTTATCATCTTTCATATATAAATAAAGATAAATAGATAGACACACTCCCTCACTCTTTATGAGCTAACTTTATCCCCAGTTTTTCCCGGGTTATTATCTCTTAATTCCAGCTCGATGCTCCCACGCCATCAGTTATCTTTAGGGCAATTGCCAGCCCCAGCTCTACACCTCTTATCCATATAGATATCTGGAGTGTAAGAAATCTGTATTTTCTAAGCTTATCCCAAATAGTACCTTGGACCTGAGGAATTGCCTGTCTGTAAGGCTATGCCTACACGACAGTGAATTCCTGTCAGATTTTTAAGTGGATTCAGTATTTAGAATCCACAAAAATCCGATTGTAAATCATCTCCATAGACCTCAATAGAAAATCCGATCTGTAGTCTGAACAGCTCGGATTTCCTGAGGTCGGATTTGAAATCTGAAAACCGGATCAAAAAACTTAGAACATGTACTATAATCCACTGAATTTCACTTGAAAATGGCGGAGTATAGTACAGTTCAATCGAATAGGGCATCCGAAATTTGAAAATCCAGGAAAAGATAAAGGAATAAAAACTGGTACAAAAAATTAAATTCGAGTGTAAAATACTTGTTGGATTCTGATTAGAATCCGATGAGTATTTTGGTATTGCTTGTCCATTGCCGTGTGGACGTAGCCTAAGGCCCAAGGCACGTTGTCCCATGCCTGTTTCTGTCAATAAAAAACTATTTGATACAAGATCGTAAACTGCTGATTTCTGATGTCCAGCAAAGGTTGTCTCTGTGTATTCGAGGATACCACAAATTTAGACTCTCTCTGTATGCTCTTGTTGATTAGCTCATCCTTCCTGCATCCACAGCGAATTAAGGTTCAGAGAGGCTGCAGGACATACTTTTTGGTCATAAGAGTATGTCACTTCTATTTGCGCCATACTAGTGGGTTAGAGCACATACCATATATCTGTACACAATATTTTTATATTCTGAGTGGCTACACTAGGAAAATGCCTTTTCCTGGTACCATTTCTCTATGCTACATACTGCCTCTTTCAGCTTCCATCCCAACTAGAAGGATTTTAAACAGGACAGTGTTCTAACATGACCCCTGCTGTAATATTTAAAGTCTAAGACATTAATAAAATTAGCCGAGTAAAGTCAAGAAGGGCAATTGTTTAGCGTAAGAACTGGGCCAAACAGCTAGAACCTCCATACATGACACCGACACACAAGAGTGGGTAGGAAGCACGTCTCTGAGGCACCACCACAAGTGACCTTCAGCAGCCTAAGGTAATATATCACAAGCCAAACAATACGGTTCATAAGTGACTGACCGCAACTTTAGAGGTTCTTGGTGGAGGCATCTTGGACTTACGGGTATTTGGCTTGGAAATACTGTTCTAGGCTTTACTAGACCTACTACCATGTGTACTCTTTTTACTTAAGTTATTTTGCTGAACAAAATGAAGATAATTTTATTTCTCATCTATACCTTTGTCTACCAATACAGCTCTAGTTTGATCTCATGTAGACCTTCCCCTATTACTCTACATGTAAGTGATTTTTTATTGATATTTTATTTCACCTTAAAATTCTATTGCATTTTACTGCGTAGGTAATAGGATCTCACAGTGGAGTTGAGCTCAACATTCACAGCATAGTTTGAGTCTAAAGCACTTTATTATTTCTCATCTTCCTATATGATGACATGTGAATTTTATGATGGCCTACCTAATGCTCACCTTCATGTAAGCAATGACCAAATAACTTATAGGAACCAGCATAAAAATATGTTGGAAATGATTCAGTTTTGGAAATGTCACATTTTATTTTCTGTTCTAAAACCCATCCTGGCTGATAAATAATTTATGTTTCTGGAATGGCCTTGAACAGGTGCTGTGTAAAACCTATATATCTGACATTAGCCTTACACAAAAAGTAAAACAATACGGTACTAACTGTGATTAAAATTTTAAAATAGTGTCACCAAAAATGAGTGGAATTGACCTGGTGTGGCTATGGTTACTGTATGTAAGAATGAAGTCACCACGTTTTATACTGGCTGAGAAAAGGAGTAAGAGTAGTTTCACACATTGCAGTTTTTCTCCATATTCAAAGAGCAGTGTTCGGTGGAGAAATTTAGGAGAGGTGAGAATTATTATTATTTTTATTTATTTTTTTGTTTTAAAAGGGAGCTCTGTACACCTTCCAACCTACTGGGGGAAAGCTTTATATACTTACCTACTGGCTGAGGGCCCGTTTACCTCCTTACCTACTGGGGAGCCCATGTACCTACTGCAGGGGTTATCAGTATCTACTTATTGATTGGGAGACTATGTACCTACCTACCTACTGGGGGTCCTTATAGACCTATCTACCTACAGGAAGGTCATATATACCTAACTACTAGAAGGGGCCTCATATACATATCTACCTACTAGGGGGGCCTATATACCTACCTACCTACTGGGAGTATGTACCTACCCACCTATTGGGGGGACCCTATGTACCAATCTATCTACTGGGTAATCCTATGTACCTATTTATTGGGAGGGGGGATTATACCTACGTACTGGGGGAATCTTATTTACTTACCTTCAGGGACCTTTTATATCCACTTACTGTGGAAGCCTTATATAGCTATCTATATACTGTGGGAAGCTTATATACCAACATATCTACTGGGCAACCCTATGTATCTACCTACTGGGGGCCCTATATATCTTTTCAATGAATATTTGACCTTACTGTCCAGGTCGGACATTCACCGGTTATCGCTCCGTGGCAGCAATTAGGATTTCCATATCCTTATATACCTTTCTCAAATGATGAAGCTGCCAAACATCTAGACTCCATACGTCTTAATTTTTTTTTTATCTTTTTAATCGTATCATGTAAAACTTCACTGCATAAAAATACACATTTATCTTCAGAATTATAAACGATAATCATAGATGGTGAATATAAAAATCCAACCTTACAATCCGTTCAATGGAATATGGGGCTGAAGTACGCTATAGCTCCAAACGTGTATACTTCATGGTGCCTTAGCTCGTCTGCACCTGCTACGTTTCGGGGTCCACCCTGTAGGTAGGTATATGCACTCTTTAACCCATTAAGGACCAGGCATCTTTTTTTGTTGACACGTTCGTTTTTTTCCCCCCTTTCCCCTTTCCCCAAGCCTTTAACTTTTTTATTTTTCCCCACCTAAATAGACAATGGGGCTTTATTTTGTGGGACAAGATGTACTTTCTAATGGTGTTTTTCACTGTACTATGAATATACTGGAAAACCGCAAAAAATTCCAAGTGGGACAAATTGTGAAAAAAAAATATTTTGCCATGTTTCCGGGTAGTTTTGCTTTTATGGCGTTTAATCTTCGGTAATATTAATGTATTATCTGTATTCAACAGGGTGATACGCATCCATCAATGCCAAACAAGTAGGGTTTCCATTATCTTTTGGTACCGAAATAAAAAATTCCAAACATTTTCTATTTTGAAATTTGCTTCGGGCGCCATTTTGTGCGACCAATAATTTTTTTTGTACAAAACACCTACGGACGTCTGTGAGGGGGCATTTTTTGAAGGCTGAAGTGTACTTTTTATCGCTAGCAGTTTGAATGCATGCAACTTTTTTGATCACTTTTATTCCATTTTTTGAGTGAGGGTAAAATGACCAAAAAACGCAATTTTGGGTTTGGAATTTTTTTCTTCTACGGTGTTTAGCGGTAAGGGATAAATGATGTTATATTTTTTAAAATCCGGACTTTTTCTTTACACGGTGATACCAAATATGTGTAACTTTTTTATTATTTTAATGATTTTATTTGTAAAATGGGGAAAGGGGGGTGATTTGAACTTTTAATACTTTTTTTGTGCTTTAAAACTTTATTTATTTATTTTTTCACTGTAACATTGAGTCCCCCTGGGGTGCTTGACCACTAGGGGGGTGCAATTGTTAATACAGCCTAATGCATTGCATAGACAGTGCATTAGGGTGTACAAAGATGGCGGTTTCACCACTTCCTGTCTACGGCCGGAAGTGGGGCGCACTGCCGTGTCCGGTTGTCGGATCGCTGCAGCTATGCTGCGGCGGTGCCGATGACCCTAACGATCGGTGCGCGGCATTCATTCAGACGCCGTGGCCATCTTTGACGCGGTGTCTGACGGGTTAAACAGCACAAGCGGGCGGCGCCACCCGCCGGCGCTGTTACGTCCAGGGTCGTTAAGGGGTTAATCAGGTATATGCCCTGTTTAGTTAGATATAGCCCCTAAAGATAGGTAGCTATAGCCATAGGTAGAAATAGCACCCAGTAAGTAAATATAGTCCCCCTGTAGGTAAAAACAAGGCCTAAGGACTGCAGTTGAGAAATACTGTAATAGAGGACATTTTTCAGCAGTTCAAGGGTCAGTACTATCAAAATAGTTCTTTTCACATATCGGCAAGCAATATGTGGCTATTATATGGATTTTCTATTATTGGGTGGCTGTTTTTATATCATTTTTTAAAGTTCCACTTCGTACATTACTCTCCCTAACTTCCCCTCTGTGAGCTCTGATAGCACAGGAGTGAAGGTTTGCTTGATGATCCTTTTTCCTGGTTGTCTCTGGTCTGAAGTGTACATATCATCAGCAAGTACCTGATTAGTGTGAAGAACCCCCCTATCCTTCTCAGTGCAGAAAAGATTACTCTATTTTCATTTCATGTACTGCTCATGGTCTTGTATAATCATATTTATCAATGTGTAGAGTACAATAGAACAATCATTATATCATTACCTACTATTTGTAATGCAGTTTTTTTTATAGGTAAATAGCAGCTGGTAAATAGTTCTCTCACACAGTAAGAGAAGGACAATATTTTGTATGTCCTTTTTAATTGCATAAGACTGCTGAAATAAAAAAGAAATACTGCCAAAAATTCTAAAAATAAATTGTTTTCCAGGAATATTGATAACAAAAATACTGATGGCACTGTCCCTTTAAGAACACAAAGTAAATACTGTTTTTTTTTTCTATTAACCTTACCCTGCTTCAAACTCCATATTCATGCCTTGACTCTTCACCTTGTTTGCTAACCCTCATCTCAGTTTATCCCTGACCAGCTATGTTAATATATGTTCTCTAGCCTCATCTTAACATTAAGTACTCTTTTAAGAATAACGCAGCACAGGGATAGTTTGCACCTTATTCGTCCATTTGGGAAAGCTTTCCATAGACCATCTTGTGACCTCCATCTGACTAATAGACCCTATGGAGATGTTTAGTGTGTACATTTGGCTTATGTCTGGCTGGTATATTTCAGTATAAAGCAAAAAATTCAATATGGAAGGGCATAGTAAAATATGTTTCCATGAATTCTGTAAAAAAAAAAAAAAAAAAAAGTCTATGGAACAGATGCCATATATGCCTATGGGAAATACACAGCAATGTATGGGATCTGTCACAGGTGTCCATTTAACGATAGCTTAAGAGCTTTTCAATAGCTTTTAATGACGAATCTGTTAAATGGATGCCATTATAGCCTATGGGTGACAGATGCATTAAATGGATGCTTAACGGTGGTATCCATCACCCATGGGCTATAATGGTATCCATTTAATACATACAAAAATCCATCAAGGAGTCCATTAAATGGATCTTATGTTAGTCTATGGCTGGCAGATGCCATCATATGGTATCGGTCACAGATTCTTTTGTATATGTTGAAGGTTTTTCTCAATGTATATGATAAATGGAGGCCAAAATTGAATTCAGCCTATTCAATGGGCAATGGTACCACTGAAACCATCCTGCAACTTTAATGTTTGGCTATTGGGGAAAACATTGTATTATACTAACTAACTAATATACTAACCTCTTATGATTACCGCAAGACATCCACAACTTATTCCTCATAGGGAAACATTGGGGTTACATGAGTGTTGCTGTAATCCAAATTTTCAATGTGGCAATCATACAACAAAAAGTCACTGTGGAGCCCCAGCTAAATATTTATATTTAAAAAAATCCAATTCTTTTGCTTTTTTTTTAATATAACCCAAGGACATCACAGTTGGTCTCGGCTCTACGTATAGAGTACAACCTACAAAGTTGCCATTTCTATACTGAACTGAGAAATCTTACAAACCAACATTTTAATCTTTACATTTTCTGCAGCAGCATTATTGTAGTCATTCAGCACTTCGGTCACTGAAGGGATCATACAAAATAAAATAAGATAAAAACTTGACTGCCTTCTTCCTAAGCACACCACCACCCTTATCCTTGGGCTGTGTCTGGTATTGCAGCTCAGTCCAATTAATAAAAATACAACTAAGCTGCAATACCAGGCATAGCCTGAGGGTAGTGCTATTTGTCTTTACCGTCCAATACCAGGCGCTGCCCCGTTCATACATTTTTAAATCTCCCGCACGCCACTCTCAGGCGCATTACATAGCGCCTGCGGCTCTTTGTAATGCGCTCAATCTTGCAGCTTGCGGCGAGGGTTTGCCCCATGCAAATTAGTAGGCACGAGGAAAACCTGCAGCAACACCGCCCGGCCGCCGCTCTCAGGGCTCCCTGTCAAGAATTGACAGGAGAGTTCTCAAACACGCGCGGCAAGGCCACGGCCTAACCCGCGGCGTGTGAATATTAACGCGGTTTCCCATAGGAAACCATGTTAATAAGCTGGGTATGATTTGGACGTGGTTTTGGCCGCGGAAACCGCGTCGGAACCCGCGGCCATAACCGCGTTCAAATCTGTCGTGTGAACATGCCCTTATGTGCATGAAATTTGGCGTTCACACACCAAATTTCATGCATGTCTCCCTATCAGTCTTTACAGGAACACACCTCCAGTTGGTGACACCCAGCTGACAGATTAGTAACAAATTTCTATAGGTAAGAACAGGATAAGCACCGAGACTACATGTATGTAGAACTCGGGATCTGGTTCAGCTGAGTAACCCAGACTTAGATGTGCCTTACAGTAAGCTCAGCTACTCCTCTCAGATAAAAGTATCACTTTATTAGAACCAGCTGTGAGTTCTATATACATGAAGTCTCAGCATTCTTCCATTTTTTCTCCTACTCCACGTGGATCGTGGATTAGAACGTGCAGAACGGCTGCGGACTCCCAAGGAACTTCTGTCACCAGCAAACCCGGTATCTGGCCTGAAGTGAGTTGTGCTATTCTAAGGCACAACCAAACACGGTGAGTGTACACAATTATTTGGGAGACGTTACACTATGTATAAACCATAATATACTACGGAGAGCAGATACATTTCCTTCTCTTGCATATAGGTAAAAACAGAGGAGCAGCACAACACAGAGTTATAAGAGAAGAGGCTCCAGGATTGTTATTTCACAGGGATCACAAATACTTGTTTAAAAAGACAGAAACCACCTCAGGTTCCTTTAAGGTAAAATGTGCAGTAATAAGTGAATGAAATGTTCTTACTATCTCATCAACTTTTGTCAAACAATATACAGTATATTCACAGCATGTAATGTTCACGACTGAATCAATGTTACTTCTGTCAATTAAATAGTAAAAATATGTGTAAAAGTCATATAAATCTACATAGGAAAAACACATCCACCCAGTCATCGTCAGCCTGTGACTAAATCCAGGCCTCCAACAGTTGTGTGGGGGAAGACGGAGCCTTGCAATAGACTATTGATCTCGGTGCCATGCAGTGCAAACCCCTTAAGAGTACATCATAGGGAAGATGACCATTTTCCATCGGTTTATGTGAAAAAATATGACATGTGCCTATGGAGATCAATTATCTCTGCAGGCTTTCATCTCTCTGTCCACCTGTGATGTGAGGTGATGTATGATGTACCAGGATTACGTGCAGAGCCTCAGTTCTACATCCCGTTAGCTGGATTGACACGTGCAGTTTTTTTGGCTGTTTTGCTGTTTTCGATACAGTTTCTTTAGCGAAACACATGAATGGGTAGAACAAAAAGGAAGACGTATCACTTTTTCCTTACCTTAGCCCATATTATGAATCCACTTCTGGCTTAGGCTCAAAAACTGTATCCAAAACTGTATGCATGATTTCATAGCTACATAGTTATTTAGTTAGTACGGTTGAAAAAAGACACGTGTCCATCAAGTTCAACCAAGAGTGGGTAAAATGTGGGTGAAGGAAAGTAGGCAAGGAGCTCAAGCCCAGCCTCCCCACTGGTTAATGCCCTGAAACCCACAAGGCAAGAACCAATCTGCTCCGGGGGAGACCTCATCTCTGACCCCAGAGCCGCCACCAGACAGGATCCAGAATATTACATGGCTACGTATGCATTAATATTTTTTAGTTTCAGGTAGTTTATCTAAGCCTTTCTTGAAACTCCCAACTGTTCCTGCTGTGAACAGCTCCTCAGGTAGGCTATACCACAGATTCACAGTTCTTACAGTGAAGAACGCTTTTCTCCTCTGGAGATTGAATCCATTTTTCTCCAGCCGAAGGGAATGTCCCCTTGTGTTTTCAGGGGGCTTTGCAAGAAATAATTTTTCCCCATACTTTTAGTAGGGACCATTTATATAATTTAATCATGTCACCATGGAGCCGTCTTTTCTCAAGACTAAATAAGTTCAATTCTACTAATCTCTCATAACTAAGATGCTTCATTTCCCTTATAAGTTTGGTTGCTCGTCTTTGCACTCTCTCTAGCTCCATTACATCTTTTCATGTATGGACAAATGTATAGGCCTACTGGAAAACCTTGGGCAGCGCATGTAGTAATGCTCTTATGCACAAACAGCAATTACATTATAGATCCTGCCCTTACACGCAGTGTTATAGGTAGGTCTGCAGGTGATGGTTCATGGGCCCTGACCCTTCCCTCCCTACATACACACACACACAGACACACACACAGTATCATTGGACTTTAATTGTGGAAAGCAGATGCCAGGTTTCAGCAAGCAAGCATTCTCCACACCACACTGCTTGACATTTTCGGAAAGTGGACTTTCTAACAAGAGACCCATTGATGCAGTACTATTGTGGTGAGGAAATTTCTGTGGCCCCCATTGGCTCTGACCCCTATAGCTATGCCACTGACTATAGGACAGAATAAAGCTGCTTTCAGGTGAAGGTGAATGGACTCCCTTACCATTGTGGGCCCATATGCCATGTTCGCCTCTGAGTGACTATCCTTTACTTTAAATCTTGTGTTGTTAAAAACCCTATCCACCTTTTTTCAATTCTGTCTTGTTTCTGGAAAAGCTGGGTTACCACAAATGAGTCAACCACAGTCTTAAAGTCTTAGGGTGACATGTATGAATGGGATTGCGCCAGTTTTCTGGAAGGCTTTTAGCCCAAAAAACTGTCATAGCCCTGTTTTACAGATTTATGAGCAGTCATATGGCAAAAGTTAGCGAATTTGCACCAGCCATGACAGTTTTGAATTTGGCAATTATGCAGGGTTGTGTCATACCAGATTTGTATGATTAGACACATTTATGAGTGTGTCATGCCAAACTTTGGCATGAAAATGTCATTGCAAGCCAGACCTAGTTTAAAATGGTTTGGTTTAGAGCAAAGTTGTCTTTCACAAACCATTATTACCATTAGAACAACAAATATCAATTATTTTCGAAATAATACTACTAAAATAATAAAAACTAACCTATGTGAATAATAAAAATATATACATTTAAATAATCTAAATATTTAATGTAAATGATATAACTCTATATAATAAAACATTAATATAAAATATATAAGTATAAATATAAAAAGATATATAAAATTAGTATGAAATTAAGTCATAGAAATCAGGACACATATTTGGTATCACCGTGTGTGTAGCCTATAAATTTATCACATTATTTAACCTGCACGATGAATGGCGTAAGAAAATGGAATTAAAATCATTCAAAAAGTTACCGTATATACTCGAGTATAAGCCGAGTTTTTCAGCACAAAAAAAATGTGCTGAAAAATCCCCCCTCGGCTTATACTCGAGTCACTGTCGGCGCTCGGGCGCAGCGATGGCCCGAGTGCCAACAGGGATGCTTCAGTTATATGCGACTCCTCAGGGAGCGCATATAACTGAAGGCCGAGTACAGCCAACAGTGTCCGGGCGCTGCGGTGGTCCAGGCACTGTCGGCTCTCTCTTCACTTGTATGCGACTCCTCCGGAGCGCATACATGTGAACAGATACCACTGTGGGGCAGAGAGCGAGCGCTCCGTGCTCTGCAGTGGACTCCGGGCGTCTGCGGTCGTCCGGAGTTTCCGGCACAGGCAGCGTGTGTCAACACGCTGCGTGCGCGGCCTGATGACATCACGCGCCTGTGCCGAGAAGACCGAGGACAGCGCGCAGGAGCCCGGACAGCGAGGAGGCGGAGCGGCGAGGGAGACGGAGCAGCGGGGAGCCAGGTAAGTGTTTTTTTTTTGTTTTAAAATGCTGCCTATGCCTGCCTAGCGGGGCCTATACCTGGCTATAACCTACCTAGGGGGCCTATACCTGGCTATAACCTACCTAGGGGGCCTATGCCTGGCTATAACCTACCAAGGGGGCCTATACCTGGCTATAACCTACTTAGGGGGCCTATGCCTGGCTATAACCTATCTAGGGGGCCTATGCCTGGCTATAACCTACCTAGGGGGCCTATGCCTGGCTATAACCTACCTAGGGGGACTATGCCTGCTTATAACCTACCATAGGGGGACTATGCCTGCCTATAACCTACCATAGGGGGACTATGCCTGCCTATAACCTACCATAGGGGGACTATGCCTGCCTATAACCTACCATAGGGGGACTATGCCTGCCTATAACCTACCATAGGGGGACTATGCCTGCCTATAACCTACCTAGGGGGACTATGGCTGCCTATAACCTACCTAGGGGGACTATGCCTGCCTATAACCTACTTAGGGGGACTATGCCTGCCTATGACCTACCAAGCGGGACTATGCCTGCCTATGACCTAGCAAGGGGGACTATGGCTGCCTATAACCTACCTAGGGGGACTATGCCTGCCTATAACCTACCTAGGGGGACTTTGCCTGCCTATAACCTACCTTGGGGGACTCTGCCTGCCTATGACCTACCTAGGGGGACTATGCCTGCCTATGACCTACCTAGGGGGACTATGCCTGCCTATGACCTACCTAGCGGGACTATGCCTGCCTATGACCTACCTATGGGGACTATGCCTGCCTATAACCTACCTAGGGGGACTATGCCTGCCTATAACGACCTATACCTGCCTATAACCTACCTAGGGGGACTATGCCTGCCTATAACCTACCTAGGGGGACTATGCCTGCCTATAACGACCTATACCTGCCTATAACCTACCTAGGGGGACTATGCCTGCCTATAACGACCTATACCTGCCTATAACCTACCTAAGGGGACCTATACCTGCCTAGGGGGACTTATACCTGCCTATAACGACCTATACCTGCCTATAAACTTTCCTAGGGGGACTATACCTGCCTATAACCTGCCTAGGGGGACTATACCTGCCTATAACGACCTATACCTGCCTATAACCTGACTAGTGGGACCTATACCTGCCTATAACTTGCCTAGTTGGACCTATACCTGCCTATAACTTGCCTATGGGGGCAATTACCTGCCTATAGCCTGCCTATGGGGACATATAGCTTCCTATACCTGCCTATTACGACCTATACCTGACTATAACCTGCCTATGGGGGACATTAAACTGCCTATACCAGCCTATATCTGCCTATGGGGGACATAAAACTGCCTATACCTGCCTATGTAATTTTATTGGTATCTATTTTTATTTTTAAAATTCACCAGTAGCCGCTGCATTTTCCACTCTAGCTTATACTCGAGTCAATAAGCTTTCCCGGTTTTTGTGGCAAAAGTAGGTGCCTCGGCTTATACTCGGGTCGGCTTATACTCGAGTATATACGGTATATAAACCCAAAAGTGGTATCAATAAAAACATTAGTTCTTTAGTTCATGCTATTTCTACGTCCCAAAAAATTAATCAAAAGGCTATCAAAAAGTTATGTGTCCCTCAAAGTAATACCAACGAAAATGTCAATTCATCCTGCAAAAAAATCCTCTAAACAGCTTTATGCACAGAAAAATAAAAAATGATGTCTCTCAGACTAAAGCAATGCAAAAACGTGTTTTCTTATTTATAAGTGTTTTATTGTGTTAAAGCAGTAAAACATGAATATATATATATATACAGTATATATATATATATATATATATATATATATATATTTATTTATTTATTTATTTATATTTGCTATCGCTGCAATCGTAGTAACGCATGGTAACCTCTTTAAATAGTAAAAGAAAAAAAGTACACTATCAAAATTGCGGCATTTTGTTCATCCTGTCTTCCAAAAAAATTAATAAAAAGGTAACAAAGCGTGAAATAAACCCCAAAATGGTACTTAAGAAAACGACAACTCATCCTAAAAAAACCTAACCCTGTAATAAGCTACATATACAAAAAAAAAAATTGCTGTCATAATATGACGCCATAAAAATGCAATTCTTTACGAAAGCATTTCAATATTAATGATATTGTTGTGATTGTACCGACCCACATAGTAAAGTTATGTCCTTTATACCATATGGCCAACACTGTAAAAATGGATCCTAAAAATCAATGGTGGAATGGTTTTTTTCATGGTCCAATGGTAAAAAAAATGTGAAACACCTGTGGCCCAAAATGCACAAAACACCCCTAGATGAATTCCCTGAGTGATGCTAAATTCACAATGGGGGGACTTTTGGAAGTTTATTACCTTTACTGGTTATTTAGGGGCTTTGCAAATGTGACATGGCAATCACCAAAATCTGCTTTAAAAAACCATTAAGCTCATATTTAGCTTCATGATTTGGTTTTTCAGTACCATTTTTCTCTAGGTTCCTGTGCAGGGTTGCCCTTACCAGGGCGGCTATCCTGCGTTGCTGCATAGGTAGTCTTCTTAGCAATTAGGGCTTTTTGGGGGGGCCTTTGTGTTTTTTTCTAATTTATGGTATCTTAGTAAAAGTTAGGTTTTAAGTATCCAGGCCCAATGTATATATTTTAACTTGTAGTTTTTGAATCATTTTTGGGGATGTTTAACATAAAGGCTCTTCAAAGCCGCAGAAGAATTGGACTGGTCCCTAAAACAAATCTGTGTTGCAAATTTACTTAAAAATGTAAAAAAATTGTACTAAATTTCTAAGCCCCCTAATGTCCTTAAAAAATAATAAAAAATAATAAAAAAATGATGCGAACATAAATAGACAAATGGTAGATGCTCGTTATGAACTATTTAGCGTGGTATAACTTGGTGTCTTACACAAATACAATTTTCAGCTTTTCATAAACAAGCAAGAACGTTATGGAATAAAATTTATTACTAACTTAAAACACAATGTGTCACGAGAAAACTATCTCTGAATCCCATTGATAGATAAAAGTATTAAAAAGTTATTCCCACATAAAGTGACACATGTCGGATTTGAAAAAAGGAGCTCTGTCATAGAAGTCAAAACTGGCTGCGTCTCACCACTACACCCACATAGATTGTATGCATGGCCCTCTATTACCATCTAACATTTGGTTTTGTCTGTTCTTAAACCCTCTGCCGTGTACAGTGCTTCAGAATATGTTGCTGCTATATAAATAAAGATTCTAGTTATTAATATAGTGTAATTCTGATTAAAACAAAAACCGCAAGGTCTTTTCCATAATTTCTGACATAATCTGCAATGGAGGCTTCATGTGGACCCCTCACACAAATGTGGACCTAGCCTAAAAGCCTTCTGTGGAGCCCCCAACAACAGAGTTGGGTGATGCACCAGATTCGATGAGACCGCCTGGCCCCATTATGAGTTAATATATCCCTGCTCTCATTGACACAATCGTGTAGATTTTCTGCTGAGTGTAAGTGGGAAATATGGGACATAATAGTTGTTACTCATCTTTCTCAGAACTAGAGTACGACCTTAAACACTATTATAAGACTTTGTGTTGGAGATCAAGTCAGGAATTTCATAGCTGGAATGAAAAAATCTGCATTGTATACAGATTGTCCATAAAAACTTTATACATACTCTGGATTTTACAGGTTTTTATACATCATTTGTTGTTTTGAATAACTCTTAAATATGATGTTGAAGCCACAATGTATAATCTTTAATTCGAGAAATAGTCAATAAATGACATGAAAACAACATGAAAGTATTCATCAAACTCTCTTACCATTAAATTACAGGCATAAATGATGTGTTAAATACTGGAGCAGCAAATAGAGCTGAAGAGGTGTTGCTAATATAGAAACAGCCAAAAAGGGATTGTTAAAGCTGCCCTCTGATCTATGTGAAGTCATAAAATTTAGCATCACATATGGGAAGGTGTTAATACACTCGAAAATAGTGCGGTAATGTGGCAGTATGGCGTTCATCACTCCGTGAAAAGCAATGAAATGTTGAAATCACTGATCCCACACACAGGCGTACTATGTCTGCTTAGTGTTGCCATGAACTATTCAAAGTACAAAGGAGAATTACAGACCTGTCCACTGATGATTAACAAATGGCTATTTAGTATGTTCTTAGCTAGGACCTCTCTTTTCCCTTCTAGATGTCCTTCATGAATTCTCAACACTTACGTTACCTGGGGCCAGCCTTAGGTTGGTTGGTGCCCTATGCATTATTTACTTTCAACCTACCATCCAATATAATGCCCAAATAATACAATTATGCAGTGCTTAAATAACATTGTTCTTTGGTAGTGTTGAGCGATTTTTATCGACAAAGTTGAAATCGGCAAGGTTTTTATGGTGATCGAAATTTCCAGATCATGCGATAATTAAGGTTAAAATCTGTGCATCATCTATTAAGATCGCGCCTTTTTCGGCGCTTCCTGTAATTTTAGCAAATCAGATTACAGAATAGAGCAGGGTGAGAAGTGTGGCGACGTCATGACTGGGTGTGTAGGGTTCGATTGGCGGGAAAAATCACATGCCCCTCGTTTTACATAAAACAGCTTTTTCCTGTTTCAGCCTCATGTCTCCAGCGTCTCATAGGGATGGGGACCTGCGTTCTGCCTGTGGCCAAACACTCAGCGAAATTAGTCTATTTCTGCACAGAGAAACCTCAAACTATTAGCAGTGATCCTTCCAATTTTATTAGATTAGGGTTTTTGAACATTTTATGTATTATTAGAGAATTTTAAAGCAGAATCTACCACTGTAAATTCACGGCGGTGAGAGCGGGGGAGGGGGGCCCCCGCGGGCGAACACAGACAAGCTCTATCTATACAGAACACTGGATAAAGTTCACCAAGACTTAGTGTAGACATTGTAGTTTGAAATCTTTATTATTAACAGTTTGCTATTGAATGTTTCCTGGATATTTGGGCAGCCTGAACTTATAATGGATAAACATCTTTTCTAGTAACTGCAGGTCTTTGTTTAGCTGCAAAACTCCACTTTTATTATCATATACATTTCAAAATAGGTTGTTTCAATTTTACCAATTACACCTGTGACTGTTGATATATCCACCTTGCACTTAAATTACAAACCAACAATCTTGTAGTCAGCACAGGTTGTTTGTTGCCAAAAATACCGTGTATCGTACGAAAACATCACAGTTACTGTTTTTTGGACTTTTGCGCACCCAGCACTGTTCATTGACGTAGCATCTACTTAAATCTTAAAACAGCAATTCTAATTCACCACAGGTAAAATTGAAGGTGAAAAAAATACCGTTTATTAAAATCAAAACATAACAGTTACGTGTTTTTTGACTTTTGCGCACCCAGCACGGTTCATTGACGCAGCATCTACGTAAATCTTAAAACAGCAATTCTAAAATTCACCACGGGTCAATTGAAATGTGCAAAATATACAGTTTATTATATCAAAACATAACCTTTACGTGTTTTTTGACTTTTGCGCACCCAGCACTTTTCATTGACGCAGCATCTACGTAAATCTTAAAACAGCAATTCTATATTCACCACAGGTGAATTGAAAGGTGCAAAAAATACAATTTATTATATAAAAACACAACAGTTACGTGTTTTTTGACTTTTGCGCACCCAGCACTGTTCATTGACGCAGCATCTACGTAAATCTTAAAACAGCAATTCTATATTCACCACAGGTGAATTGAAAGGTGCAAAAAATAACCGTTATTATATGAAAACAAAACAGTTACGTGTTTTTGACTTTTGCGCACCCAGCACTGTTCATTGACGCAGCATTTTCCCGTAAATCTTAAAACAGCAATTCTATATTCACCACAGGTGAATTGAAAGGTGCAAAAATACCGTTTATTATATCAAAACATAACAGTTACGTGTTTTTTGACTTTTGCACACCCTCACTGTTCATTGACGCAGCATCTACGTAAATCTTAAAACAGCAATTCTATATTCACCACAGGTGAATTGAAAGGTGCAAAAAATACAGTTTATTATATCAAAACATAACAGTACGTGTTTTTTGACTTTTGCGCACCCAGCACTGTTCATTGATGCAGCATCTACGTAAATCTTAAAATAGCAATTCTAATATTCACCACGGGTGAATTGAAAGGTGCAAAAAATACCGTTTATTATATCAAAACATAACAGTTACTTGTTTTTTGATTTTTTGGCGCACCCAGCACTGTTCATTGACGCAGCATCTACGAAAAATCTTAAACAGCAATTCTATATTCACCACGGGTGAATTGAATGGTGCAAAAAATACCGTTTATTATACCAAAACAAACCAGATACTTGTTTTTTTACTTTTGCACACCCACACTGTTCATTGACGCAGCATCTACGTAAATCTTAAAACAGCAATTCTATATTCACCACAGTGAATTGAAAGGGGGCAAAAAATACAGTTTATTAAAACAAAACATAACAGTTACGTGTTATTTGACTTTTGCGCACCCAGCACTTTTTCATTGATGCAGCATCTAGTAAATCTTAAAACAGCAATTCTATTTTCCCACGGGTTGAATTGAAAGGTGCAAAAAATACCGTTTATTATATCAAAACATAACAGTTACGTGTTTTTTTGACTTTTGCGCACCCAGCACTGTTTCCCATTGACGCAGCATCTACGTAAATCTTAAAACAGCAATTCTATATTCCCACAGGTGAATTGAAAGGTGCAAAAAATACCGTTTATTATACCAAAACATAACAGATACGTGTTTTTTTGGATTTTTGCCCAGTCCAGATTTGTTGATAGACACCTTGAAAGTTAAATTTGAATCCAGCAATTTTGTTTTGATTAAGGATTTGAGAATAGCTGTGATTTGCCGTCTTTTAATAAGAGACTTTTCCAAAACTATTCCATACCTTCTCAAATTTTTATATTTCGAACATGGAGCGAAATGCAGGTGGTAAGCGAGCAAAGAGGGGGGTAGCACATGGAGGTAGAGTACGAGAGAAGGTGCTCCTTCCAGTGCTGGCAAACAACACGCATGCCAGCGGATCGTCATTTTGCAGGACCGTCAGGCCTGTCATCGCTGGGTCAGGGCCCTGTGAATCTAAGTAACGAACATGTCGCCAATCTGTCCTTCAGTGGTTAATGCAACCTGAAACTAGCAGTCTTACCTCCCCTCCTCCAGTCAAACGGCCACAAATTCGTCATCAGCATCAACAGCATATGTACAACATGAACAGCCCAAATTCAACTCGTGTACCCACCACTGTGGATAATCCATTTTCTGAAGACCTCTTTGATGAAAAAATTTGCGGTTGGGGTCAGAAGGCTTTGTTAAAAGATCAAGAGGCCAAAAAGATGATTTTTCTCTGCTTTTGACGCCCATTTTACTGTGCCATCAGAGGGGGTGAAGGAAGCCGGTCAATCGCAAAAATCCCGGGGGGTCGGCAACGCCTTGCAGTGCCCCTTGCTTGTAGCCCGCAGCTTCTGGATGCAGAAAGTCAGGACGACCAAGTCACCTGTGTTGAGGATGATGACGACATTGCGGATCCCTCCTGGTCTTTTCTGCAGAAGTTGCTTGCGAGCGCGTCATCAGTTGACGAGGAGGAAGACGATGGGGTAGTGTCAATACGGTCCCGCCACAAAAAGGGAGAGGGCGGTCGCAGAAGCCCCGCTGATATGATTCCGCCAGCCACGGTCAGCGCAAAACCCCGCCCTCGCTTATCGCCGCCAAAAAGGTCCAGGACCTCTCAAGCCTGGGACTTTCTTTGAGCAACCTCTGATTCACCCAGCGCTGTCATATGCCGCCTTTGCCGTAAACGCATAAGTAAGGCAAGAACCTTAAGTGTTAACCACCCCCAAACATGTCTAGTCCATGCAGCGAATGCATGAGTTAAAATGGAGGGAACACTTGGCCAAAAAAGGCCAGACCGACGACGGCCTCCAACCACTGTCACACCCTCTCTCTCCACCTCCTCCTCCTCCGCCACCACCAAGCGTTCCTCAGCTGCCCATGTCTCTCAGAGTCATGATCAGGAATCAGCCTCCGCTTCAGCCTCCAGCGTCGCCCGAGTATCACCAGCACCACCAGAGACCCATCCTACCCCTTCTCCTTCCGCCAGTTTGACGACCTCGCCAGTCTAGCAGCCAGCCTTCTGTCTTCCAGTTTTGTGATCAGAAGAAACACTTTAAACCCAAACCATCCCAAAGCCAAAAGCCTGAATGTCGGCATTGCCAGCTTTTGGTCTTGGAAATGTTGCCTTTCCGTCTGGTGGACACAGAGGGGGTTTTCCGCCACGCCCATGGCCCCCCGCTTGCCCCCAATACCAGATGCCGAGCAGGCATTTCTTGCCAGAAAAGCCGTCCCTGCCCTGGCCAGCCACGTGTCATCTAAAATTTTAAGCGCGTTGTCCTGCATCTGTGTCCGGAAAAGTCCATCTCACCACCGACGCAAGGACTAGTAAACATGGCCAAGGCCGCTATATCTCGTGACAGCTCACTGGGTGAGCTGGGTGGATGTCTCTGGGGGTGACGGTGGCTCTCAGGCTCTACAAAACCGCACACTCTTCAAAACCGCAGGGATGGTGCAGGGCTCTTTTCCCCCAAGGTCCTCTGGTGCATCACGTGCCCAGAGACACCAGGCCGTGTTGAAATTAATCTGCCTTGGAGACCGTCCACACACAGGTCAGGAGCTGTGGACTAAGCAACGAGACCGAGCGCTGGCTGGGTGACAAGAACCTTGTGCCAGCAAGGGGGTTTGTGCGATAAGGGGCGAAATCTGCTAGCCGCCCTTAAAGATCGGTAGGTGGAGCACATCCCTTGCCTGGCACATGTCATGAACCTTGTCGTCCAGAAATTTCTAAAGAGCTACCCGGGTCTGGACTGCCGGGCTGAAGAAGGCTCGAGGTCGAGTTCGCATTTTCCGCCGTTCGCACCCCTGCTTCGTCCCGCCTGGCTGCGTTGCAGCGTCAGCTGGGCCTCCCCGTCAAACCGCTCATTTTTTTGACGTGGCAACACGCTGGAATTCCACCCTCCACATGCTCCAGCGATTGTGGCAGCAGCGCAATGCCATTACGCAGTACGAAGTGACACATGGCCTGACAAGCAGCGGTACGGACCTCGGGGTGTTGAAACCACCGTGAGTGGAGGCCGGTGAGAGAGCTCTGCACCATCCTTGCCAGTGTTGAAGAAGCCACCAAAATGGGCAGTGCGGACAATGCCCTTGTCAGCATGAGCATTGTGGTGATCTTAGTTCTGGAACATCGTTGGACACTCTGAAACAAAAGGTCCCGCCAGCGACGGAGGGAGACGGACACAGATGCGGACAAAGGAGCCTTTCTCTCCTTCAAATCCACAAGGCCCGACAGTTTCAAAAATTTCAAACGGTTTTTTCATTAGCAGTGGTTTCGGGGTCCAGACTAGTGCAAGGTGGCGCATCAGCTCTCAGGGTGCATCATCTCAGGCAAGTCAGGGCTGTGTTGAACTGTGCCGGAGGCAGCGGAGGAGGGGGAGTTTTTCCCAGACACCGATGTTACCGACGTCCCTGCCTTGGAAAGAGGTTGGCGCGAATTTTTAGGCGGAGGAGGAAGATGAGGAAGATCAGTTTGCTATTTCCCCTCGACCCAGAGCTTGGAAAAACAAGGCTCCATCTCTCACATGAGTGCTTGGATGCTCCATTTCCTCCAACATGATCCTCGCAAATTTAAGGCCATCAAAATGAACAACAGTTTCTGGGTGGGCCCCCCTCCTGGATCCCTGGTACAAAAACAAAAATCAGCACTTTCCTTCCACCCACCCAAATAGAGAGTAAAATGCAGGAAATGGAGACCTTGCTGATTGATCAACTGGGGACATCTGTTTCCCTCTGCTTCACGTTCCCCAATGTCACGGTGGAACAACATCAGCGACGTGACAGCAGAGTGTCAAGTAGGCATAGCGGCAGCACAGGCAAGGTGGCAGAAGCCTAATGGGTGACCTCTGGCAATCTTTGTTTACCACCTCACCAACGCATGCAATGCAGGGCACACATCCAACACACAGAGATCAGCTTAAGATCATGGTGCACGACTATCTGCGTCTCAACACCGATGTTTTTGCATGTGTTCCGGGCCCAATAGACTTCTGGGTATCCAAAATGGACGAATGGCCCGAGCTGGCTCATCACGCCATAAGGTGTTGTCCTGCCCAGCACCAGCCTTCATATCTGAGCCGACCTTCAGCACAGCTGGAGGGGTCATTACAGACAAACGCATCCGGCTTTCCACAGATAATGTGGGTCGTTTGACTTTCATCAAGATGAAATCAGGCATGGATCTCTGATGATGTTGTGGCCCCAATTGCCGAGGTCACCGATTAGTTGCCAGTCTACTTCACAATTCCTTTTCAAACAGAAATGGTCCTCTTGAAAACTTTTTTTTAAAATGATCATTTCTACTGCAATTTTTATTCTCTTTTCCCAACAGTTCATTTTGCTGGTTTTGCTGTGAGGAGACTGTAAAAGACAGCAAGGTTTCATGACAACACCGTATTCCATTTACTCACTTTATCTTAAGAAGTTTTCGCATTGTCAATGGTTTTGAGGTCATGTTGCTGTGAGATACAGCAAAAATCATGGTCCTTTGGAACAGAAATGTGACTTCTAAGTGGCATTTCTCCCTCACAATTTTTAATAGTGGCTGAGAAGTCATATTTATAATTTTTTGGGGGCATGTTGCTGTGAGATACAGCTATAATTATGGTCCTTTGGAACAGAAATGTGGCTTCTAAGTGACATTTCTCCCTCACAATTTTTTAATATGGCTGAGAAGCATATTTTATAATTTTTTGGGGGCATGTTGCTGTGAATAACAGCTATAAATTTTGGTCCTTTGGAACAGAAATGTGGCTTCTAAGTGGCATTTCTCCCCCACCCAAATTTTTTTAAAAATGGCTGAGAAGTCAGATTTATAATTTTTTGGGGGCATGTAGCTGTGTGATACAGCAATAAGCATGGTCCGTTGTAACCGAAATGGGGCTTCGTCGTGGCATTTCTCCCTCACAATTTTAACATGGCTGAGAAGGTCATTTTTATAATTTTTGGTCATGCTTTCTTGAAATGCAGCAATACTAGAGGTCCTATTATAAAAAAAAATTTGTTTCCCAACAGACATTTGTTTTTCACAATTGACCAAAGTGGCTCAAGGGTCATGCTTTGAATTTTTGGGGGCATTTTGCTGTGACATGCAGCTATACTACAGGTCCTATACTAAAAAAATTTGTTTCGAACAGACATTTGTTCTTTCCACAATTGACCAAATGGCTCAAGGTCATGCTTTGAATTTTTGGGGCATTTTGCTGTGACATGCAGCTATACACAGGTCCTATTCTAAAAATCGTTGTTTCTAACAGACATTTGTTCTTCACAAATTTTCCCAAAAGTGGCTCAAGGGTGATGGTGCTGTCAGAAACAGGAATAGGTAGGACACTGTTAATGGACACATATTGCAAAATGAAATTGTTTTGCAAGATCTTTAACATAGCTAACAATCCCTGTATTGAGACAACCCATTTAAAAACAATGAAAAAAAGAGAAACAAAGACATGGTGGGATTCCATCCTATTTTAAAAATGGTTTTCTAGAATTAAAGTACTAAAAAAATTGCATGTACAAAATAGCTGTTAAAAAAAATACCTCTGAATTGTACAAGGGAGGTAAAAGGAAAACTTTACCAGATGTAGGTTATTCAGAGGACAGGAGTATGGAGCACGGACAGAGAACAAAGTACAGAGACCATTTCCTCCAGCACGTTGAGTAAAATGAGAAAAAGAATGCCAAGATAAAGGGACCTGGGTGTAACAGGAGCGTTAACCACCAGTATTACAAGTTTAAGCTCAAATTTGGGCCACACTCCAATACGGAGGGCAAGCGCTACCCAGGTATTGACTGTGTACAAGGAAGGCTGGAGTTCTTCACACTTCCGCACTCTGCTTCAGCACGACAGTTTTCGTTGCTTGCGTCATCAGGCCATTTTAACCTGCGTGTTAATAGATGACGGACGCCAGCCTGGGGTTTCAACCGCACCCACTGTAACTCCGGCCCTGGGTCATGCTGTGGCCCAGGACAGGTATAGTCAATGTCCAGTTCAACTAAAATGGTGGTTGAAAAACTCCTTTTTCCCCGGGACTTTTTAAATGTGGGGGGCATGCAGGTTGGGGCTCATGCTGTGGGCCCCGGACAGGTAAGTCAATGTCCAGTGAAACAAAATGGTGGTTGAAAGACTCCTTTTTTTTCCGGGACTTTTTTAAATGTGGGGGTCATGCAGGTTTGGGGGTCATGCTGTGGCCCAGACAGGTATAGTCAATGTCCAGTGAAACTAAAAATGGTGGTTTTAAAGACTCCTTTTTCCGGCACTTTTTAAATGTGGGGGTCATGCAGGTTTGGGCTCATGCTGTGGCCCAGACAGGTTTTAAATCAAAGTCCAGTGAAACTAAATGGTGGTTGAAGACTCCTTTTTCCGGCACTTTAAATGTGGGGTCATGCAGGTTTGGGTGCCATGCTGTGGCCCAGGACAGTTTTAGTCAATGTCCAGTGAAACTAAAATGGTGGGTGAAAGACTCCTATTTACCGCACTTTTTAAATGTGGGGGTCATGCAGGTTTGGGGGTCATGCTTTGGCCCAGGACAGGTATATCAATGTCCAGTTCAACTAAAATGGTGGTTGAAAGACTCCTCTTTCCGGGACTTTTTAAATGTGGGGGTCATGCAAGATTGGGCTCATGCTGTGGCCCAGGACAGGTATAGTCAATTCCAGTTCAACTAAAATGTGGTTGAAAGACTCCTTTTTCCGTCACTTTTTTAAATGTGGGGTCATGCAGGTTTGGGGCTCATGCTGTGGCCAAGGACAGGTATAGTCAATGTCCAGTGAAAAAAAAATGGAGGTTGAAAGACCCCCCTTTTTCCGGCACTTTTTAATTGTGGGGGTCATGCAGGTTTGGGGCTCATGCTGGGGCCCAGGACAGGTATAGTCAATGTCCAGTTAAACTAAAATGGTGGTTGAAAGACTCCTTTTTCCGGCACTTTTTAAATGTGGGGTCAGGCAGGTTTGGGGCTCATGCTGTGGCCCAGGGCAGGTATATCCCAAAGTCCAGTGAAACTAAAAAAGGTGGTTGAAAGACTCCTTTTTCCGGCACTTTTAAATGTGGGGGTCATGCAGGTTTTGGGGCTCATGCTGTGGCCCAGGACAGGTATAGTCAATGTCCAGTTCAACTAAAATGGTGGTTGAAAGACTCCTTTTCCGGCACTTTTTAAATGTGGGGGTCATGCAGGCTTGGGGGTCATGCTGTGGCCCAGGACAGGGACAGTATATGTCCAGTGAAACTAAAATGGTGGTTGAAAGACTCCTTTTTCCGGCACTTTTTAAATGTGGGGTCATGCAGGTTTGGGGCTCATGCTGTGGCCCAGGACAGGTATAGTCAATGTCCAGTTCAACTAAAATGGTGGTTGAAAGACTCCTTTTTGCGGCACTTTTTAAATGTGGGGGTCATGCAGGTTTGGGGCTCATGCTGCGTTCCAGGACAGGGATATTCAATGTCCAGTTCAAGTAACATGATGGTTCAAATCATACTGCCTTCTGGCACTTTTTAATTTGTGGGTGATGCAGGTTTAAGGGTCAGGCTATGGTACAAGACAGGGATAGTAAATGGTCTGTGACTTTTTTTCTGTGACTTTTATAACCTAAGTGTGTTGTCTAAGATGTAGCACGTATCCATTTGACTGTTGTGGATGTTAATTTCAGCTTCTCCAGCCTTGTTTGGGTGTAATAATGAAGGTGTTGTTGCTCTCCCATAGACTTTAATGGTAATCGCGCATAATCGATGCTCACTATCGACTATTGATCGATCTCGATAGCCAACGCAATCGCTCAACACTATTCTTTGGTACTGTTGCTCAAATCAGACCCTGTCCTTTTCAACAATAGTTTGGCCAACTTGTAAAAAAATTTAGGTTTGGGATGTCTCAAACTCAAAACTTGTTATCTAAACCTAGCCCTTACCTTAGTTCTAACCCTAACCTAAGTTAGATTACAATTTCATGGCACTAGAGGTCCGGCATTACTTCTGATCTGACATCACTTTAAATGAATATTTACTAGAGGTTACCTTTATGTAATGTTACCAGAAATGGCATTGGGGTTACCCCTATATAATGTTAACGGAAACTGATATTGGATTGGAAATGTAACTGGACTGGGAGCACAGCTAACCGGTAAATGAAAATAATTAAAATAAAGTAATGAAATATATTTTCCCATCTGCCTGTTTCACAGAACCTTCTCTTCACAGCCAGCTTGCAGGCTCCAACTTCGTATTCAGCAGTGATGAACATTTTAGCTCTGGTATTCTCAGCTGAGTCTATTAGGTTATGTCTATACAGCACATATTTCCAGTCATATTTCAGCATTTTTCATTTTCTAAAACCGCTGAAAAAAACTACTGAAAACATATCCTATAGACTTTAATAGTAAAAATATTCTGTAGTCTCCACAGAACGTTTTTTTTCTGCTCGTTTTTGCTGCTGTTTTTTGTAACATTGCAAAAACAACAGAACAGGGCAGAAAATTTACTATTGACGTCTATGTAAACCGCTGTATTTTTTTGACACGTTTTTTGGACGATTCTGCTGAAAATCTGCCCAGGTGTTTAGTAAGGTATATGAATTTTTCATACATTAAAAAGTGCCCCAAAACTGCCCCAAACAGTCAAAAAAAACTAACCAAAAAAAGTGCCAAAAAACTGAAAACAACCCAAAAAACTAGTCGGAAACACGGCTGATTTGGACAAAAAACTGACGTTCAAAGCAGTTTTTAGGTTTTGGCTTTCGATTAGTTTTTTGTCCTATGTTGTGTGGCGCTAGATATAGAGGGATATTGATAATGGAAGGGTTTAAACGAGGCTACAAAGCTCTAAAGGGTTACATTTTGTCAGTAAGAAAGATAAACCAGCAGGAAGTGAGGTCACCATCCTGGGCAGTGCTGCTAGAGGAGAGAGCGGTGGTCTGCAGCCTAGGAAACCTTCTGTATATAAGCAGCAGATTAGAAGGGCTCTAACTCTAAAGAGAAACATAATCAAAACAGCTAAATATTTATTTACCTTCTTTACAATTAATCATTATAATGGGAATACCCTTTTAAGCTACTAAAACCCATTTAAACTCCTAATCCTAGTTTATTGTTAAGGCTTGAGTTAATTTTTGGGTGAATAAAATTGCCTAATTTTGGGTTCAATTTGATATCAACCTGAATCCGAAGTGCAACACAACTATTTTGCCTAAATGGCAATGTTAGTAATCCAAAATAACACAACACTATTATAAACCTCATGCGTCGTCCTGTCCATAATTTTAGACACAGGGCAAGCTCATCAGGACCATTAGGGTTTACAAGTGTCCTCTCTAAGTCACCCAACCCTAATATCACCCATGTAAAAAAAAGTGACTGGCACTGCAAGATAATTACTTAGCATCAATAATTGCAACTAGCCCCCTTACTTCATTGTGATGTCAGCCACTGACATTGCTTTTGAGAACTTTGAGTCATACACATCGGAGGAAACACACCTATTTTTGCTGTTTTATATTATTGATTTGCACAGAAATTTTAAAGTGCAGTTTGTGGTTTGGAAAAGCCCATCATGACATTTCAATACATTATCTGTGAGCTATCACAGTGCACAGCTGTAGCAGTATTGTAGTTTTACTACAGCCGTACATATGTAGCAGAGCTGAGATTGTGTTTTAATTCATTTTGTGCAAACAAAAAACCAAAGATTCATGCCATGAAATGTTTCCTTAGCTGTGGGCAGTTTCCCTGATCTACATATGTTGCAGACTCTTCCATAGGGTATGTGCTCATGGTGATTTAAAGGGCCAGCTCACAAGACTATGGCCTGCTTTCGGATACTAATTAAAGGGCACTCGTTGCCAGTTTGTTGGTGTATGATATTGATGTTTGTGACGTTTCTCAGTATTGTACCTCAGCTTGTTTCTGACCTTTCCGGTGATCTTCTGCATGGAACCTGACTACACCTTCTGTCTGCTTTGTCTGCCACTACTGTGCCTATTTTCCACCCAAATATACCTGTTTCTCTTTACTCCTAAGTGTCCCTAGTTTAGACATGATAAACTTGCATCAATAAACTTTTAATATTGCCCCTAAAAAAGCATCTTTCTGGTTCCCAGCTATTTACTAGGCTACAATTTATATATTATTCCAAAACTTCTTGCATCTTGTTACTGTCATCTGGTGATAATTTCATGTCAATAGCACCTTTAGAAATATATTTACTTAGAAAATAAGTGACGTTTTCAATGCTTAATTCATCCACTGTATTATGCCACAGGTGACCACATTGGAGGTAACAACTTGGGAGTTCCCTTATGAGGAACCTAGATCTCTGTACATTGAGTTAAAGGGTGAAGACTAGAGGTCTCCTTAAACTATGCTCCTTTTCGTAGTTCTACATCACAACTCACTGCTGACCCAGTAGATTCACCTCCTGACTCCAGAGTCATTACATGCCATATCTAGTATAGTCTGTTTTAGAAGCAATGTTGAACTACTCTTCTGTGCACCAATTACATAACTGACACCACTGAGAGTTGGGAGTGTTGCCTCCTCCAGTATCTGTTGTAGGCTAGGGAGCAGTTTTTGTATTCCCTCTACCCATCTGATGGAGCATTATTGATGAATATTATAAATATGATGTATATATGTTACAATTGGATAAAACTGTGATGTGAACAGGATGGTTCTTATATATAACTAAGCAGTGTCGGACTGAGGTGTATAAGGGCCACCTGTTGTGTTGATTCAGGGGCCCACCAGTGGAGACTGTTTTGGAGGGCCCACCCTATGACTACTTTACATGCTTGTTATTCTCTGCCTCTTGCTTTTTACCTCTTTCTCTCTACCTTTCTGCCTCTCCCAAGGATGTATATGGAGTGTAAAAGAATCTGCAAATCTGCCATGCTCTGGGGCCACAATGGGGATTTCCCCTGTTCCCCTGTAGGCCAGTCCGTGGCTGACCCTACGTTACTCTCCACTCTTCTAAATCCCAATTTAATTCTCATCCCTAATGGGGTTAAAATGACCCATCCTTAAAACCTTAAACCACAGCTTCACAGCAGCAGCAAAGTTTGTTCTGATGGTTAAAGTCATATTTAGGCTTTTTCAATGCTTGAATTCCTAAACTTTTAAGAACACAAAGAGCCGACCTGATGTTACTGGAGAGATACATTACATGGATCACTAACACCACAAAGGCTTTACTTCAGCTGGAAAGGAGAAAATCTTATTCTGCGATATATTGATTTACATTTTTGACATTCATGACAAATCCCCAGATGAAACAATTTTGCCAATACAGATATAAACTTGAGTTTCATTTCCTATAAGTATTGTGGTTGACTGCTGGGATGCAGCCTGTCATTACTTCTGGTTGTTTTACACTCCCTATGGCAATCTGAAGCCACTGTCTTTTACAGATAATTTTATAGTTGGACAGTTCTTTTCAGATTTTAAATCAGAACTAAAGCTATAAACTTCCAGCACAAAAAAAAATGCTTAAGCTGCATTGTCTGATCTCTGAATAACGTTTACTTTTAACACATTCAATTAAATAGAAACCGGAAAATGCACGACCCATTACCTTAAGATCACTAACAATTATAGACAGTCAAAAATGGCAGTGAGATCATTACTGCAATATATGTATCAGCACTCTACAAGAGTCTTTTTTTTCTGTCTACAGTATCTATCTATCTATCTATCTATCTATCTATCTATCTATCTAATCTTTTCATCCCTCCATCCATCCATCCATCCATCCATCCATCCATGTGGTGAACACATGGATGGATGGATGGATGGAACAGTAGGCAGACCCCTTTCTTAACATAGAACATCCTTATGTGTCTCTAACAATCCACTAGTAAAGAAACTCTGTATATTAATTCAGTTTCCTGGTTGTCTGGTTGGTATGTCTACATGGCATGTTTTTACAGTCAGATTTTCATATGGATTTCGGATTTGAAAACCATCAGAATCTGGCTGTAAACCATCCACTTAGGTCTCAAAAGACAATCTGAGCTGTAGTCTACAAAACTCTGATTTTTTAGATCGATATTCAAAACTGAAAGTTTTGCAAAAAAAATGGCGGGTTATTAAACTTTTCGATTCAATGGGAAGGCTGAATCCAAAAACCATAAAAAAGCACAAAAAATACGGGTCTGATTGTGAATTAGAGTTAAAATTTGTCCTTTGCCTTCTGGATGCAGCCGTACAGTTTTTTAATTTCCTAATAAGGAAAATTATTGCATAGATCAATATTTATAAGATAGATAGATAGATATGAGAGAGATAGATTGATAGATAGATAGATATGAGATAGATAGATAGATAGATAGATAGATAGATAGATAGATGAGAGATAGATAGATAGATAGATAGATAGATAGATAGATAGATAGATAGATAGATATGGTAGATAGATAGATATAAATAGATAGATAGATAGATAGATAGATAGATAGATGATAGATATGATAGATAGATAGATTAATGATGATAGATAGATAGATAGATAGATAGATAGATAGATAGATAGATAGATAGCCATAAAATTGTTGCATTTATAATTAAATCTAATATATGCAGAACCTCACATTTAAATACACAGTAAATGTAGCAGAAATGTATTTCAAACAAATCAATATATTTAAAGGGGTGTTTCAAGGCTTTCAAAAGCTTGTTTATAATGGGGCATGATTGAAATAGAAACTGTACAACCGGGATGAACTGGACAACCACCAGAACAGAAAAGGAACATCACTAAGGTAAATATGCTTCTTTCTTTCTATTTTTAATCATGCCCAATCAGACAAAAACAAGCCTTTGAAAGCCTCGGAACACACTTTTAATGTTTACATATATGTTGTTGCTTGCTAAGTACAGGTTATTTATTGTTCCGATATAATGACTATATTTTATAGATAGATAGATAGATAGATAGATAGATAGATAGATAGATAGATAGATAGATAGATAGATATACAGTGCCTTGCGAAAGTATTCTGCCCCCTTGAATTTTTCAATCTTTTGCCACATTTCAGGCCTCAAACATAAAGATATAAAATTTAATTTTTTTGTGAATCAACAACAAGTGGGACACAATTGTGAAGTGGAATGAAATTTATTGGATATTTTAAACTTTTGTAAAAAAAAAACCAAAAAAAAAACCTGAAAAAGTGGGGCTTGCAAAATTATTCGGCCCCTTTAATTTCAGTGCAGCAAACTCACTCCAGAAGTTCAGTGAGGATGTCTGAATGATCCAATGTTGTCCTAAATGACTGATGATGATAAATATAATCCACCTGTGTGTAATCAAGTCTCCGTATCAATGCACCTGCTTTGTGATAGTCTCAAGGTTCTGTTTAAAGTGCAAAGAGCATCATGAAGACCAAGGAACACACCAGGCAAGTCCATGATACTGTTGTGGAGAAGTTTAAAGCTGAATTTGGATACAAAAAGATTTCCCAAACTTTAAACATCCCAAAGAGCCCTATGCAAGCAATCATACTGAAATGGAAGGAGTATCAGACGACTGCAAATCTACCAAGACCCAGCCGTCCCTCTAAACTTTCATCTCAAACAAGGAGAAGACTGACCAGAGATGCAGCCAAGAGGCCCATGATCACTCTAGATGAACTGCAGAGATCTACAGCTGGTGGGAGAGTCTGTCCATAGGACAAAATCAGTCATACACTGTACAAATCTGGCCTTTATGGAAGAGTGGCAAGAAGAAGCCATTTCTCAAAGATATCCATAAAAATTCTCGTTTAAAGTTTGCCACAAGCCACCTGGGAGACACACCAAACATGTGGAAGATATGTTTGGCGTAAAAGCAACACAGCTCATCCCCCTGAACACACCATCCCCACTGTCACACCTGGTGGTGGCAGCATCATGGTTTGGGCTGCTTTTCTTCAGCAGGGACAGGGAAGATGGTTAACATTGATGGGAAGATGGATGGAGCCAAATACAGGACCATTCTGCAAGAAAACCTGTTGGAGTCTGCAAAAGACCTGAGACTGGGACGGAGATTTATCTTCCAACAAGACAATTATCCCAAACATAAAGCAAAATCTACAATGGAATGGTTCACAAATAAACATCTCCAGGTGTTAGAATGGCCAAGTCAAAGTCCAGACCTGAATCCAATCGAGAATCTGTGGAAGAGCTGAAAACTGCTGTTTACAAACGCACTCCATCCAACCTCACTGGAGCTCCAAAACTGTTCTCCAAGGAAACCAAGAAATGGGCAAGAATTTCAGTCTCTCGATGTGCAAAACTGATAGAGATATACCCCAAGCGACTTGCAGCTGTAATCACAGCAAAAGGTGGCGCTACAAAGTATTAACTTAAGGGGCTGAATAATTTTGCACGCCCCACTTTTCAGTTTTTTATTTTTTACAAAAGTTTAAAATATCCAATAAATTTCGTTCCACTTCACAATTGTGTCCCACTTGTTGTTAATTCTTCACAAAAAATAAAAATGTTATAACTTTATGTTTGAAGCCTGAAATGTGGCAAAAGTTTGAAAAGTTAAAGTGGGCCGAATACTTTCGCAAGGCACTGTAGATGGAAATGGGATAAATAGATAGATAGATGTCATGGATGCACCTGCGACTCTCGTCCCGAGTCGCAGGCGCATCCGTTTCCCTCACCCGAGCGGCGCCGTGTCCCGCATGTCGGGGGGGAGGGTGCGCTCATTCCCCTACTCCTTCGGGAGCATACTTACCTGGCCGCGCTCCTGCTGAAGGCTCTGTCCCTCGGCGCGCGCGCACCAGCAGTGTTAAATTTATAGGGCCAGCGCTCCGGTAATTGGCTATTGCCGGTCGCTGCCCCTATTTAAGCCTGCCTCTTCCTGGTTACCCTCCCAGATCTTTAGTGCCATTGCCTATTGACAAAGCGTTCCTGAGTCTTGTCTGATTACTGTGTGCCGTACCGTTTGCCTCCGTTCCTCGACCACGAATCTTGCTGTCTGTCCTGACCTTCCTGTCTTTCCACGACCACGAACCTTGCCGCTTGCCCTGACCTTCCTGCCTGTCCCCGACTACGAGCCTGCCTTACGATTTTGTACCACGCTACACCTCGGCTGCCTCAGCAAGCAAGCCCCGCCTGTGGAAGCGACCTGGTAGACTCCCACCACAGCAAGTCCATCCCGCTTTGCGGCAGGCTCTGGTGAAAACCGGGACCTACTTAGATTCCGCTTCCTGGCGTGGCTTATGCCATTGCTTGCGGTGGTCCAGAGGATCCACTACTACGGCCCGTGACAATAGATAGATAGATATGAGATAGATAGATAAATATACATAATCATTATAAATCTTCAACACAAATGATAAAAATGTACTAAATTATATGTGAAATAGATAGAGAGATACTGTAGATAGAGAAATATCAGATACATAGGTACTGGGACAAACTACGCACTACTGGTGCAACCAATGCAGCTGCACAGTGGCCCCTGTAGATAAGGAGGCTGTATTATTTTAAATTCTTCCTATTTCTACTGTCTGTTAGATGTGGATAAATGTCTGAGCGAACAAATTTCATGACTTATAATTGCTAGTAGTTTGCTAGAGACAAACATGTAACAAGAACTGTTCTTTAACCGGGGACCCCCAGCTGTTTGTGGACCCCACTAAATGGATAGACAGACAGACAGACAGACAGATAGATAGATAGATAGATAGATAGATAGATAGATAGATAGATAGATAGATAGAAGATAGATAGATAGAGATGTTCCAGCACAGGAAATTATATTATAAACCAAATAATGATATGGCAGGAGAAGAGTTAATCCAGACATTAGTCATTTCTAATTAATGCTGGGTCTGAAGCCAAAGAACCAACACAAACAGATACAGGAAGACAAATGTACTGTACAAAATGCTCTTCTCAAGGTAACAAAGTTCATAAATTACAAAGTAGCAGGTTCCATGATGTAAAATAATAGAATGACCAAATATATCCTAGAGGGTAAAATACAATCAGATTGGATGTTTTGAAGATCTATTTTTCACACACCATTTGTAAAATTGCTTTTGGTGACTGAGTTTCTTATTGAGGTTTTATGGCTGCATTTTCGCTCTCAATGTCACCAGAAAACATTTCTGAACTTTTACACTGTAATTGTATTGGGTAGATTGTTCCTTTGGTCTAGCCGTTCTACAGTCTGGGAGATTGGATTGCAAATTCCACTGGAAGTCCCTTATTTTCATGAGTCAGCTTAGGAATTAAAATCGATTTGGGTTCCTGAGAGGCAGTTCCATTTCAGTTCAATTAAAGTAGTTTCCAATTGAAAGGAAAATTATAGTCCCTCCAATGGGAATGTGAAAGATGGCTGCAGCCGTACAAATCTCCTGCATATGGAACAGCGCTGCTGCTTTTATAGAAATAATCCTTTTTCTTATTTATAGGTGATAAACCTATAGAGCTGTAAACTGTTAAATAGTCAGTGTGAAAAGCAGCTTTTGTTATTATATTTAAAATGTGTTTATTATTATTATTATTATTATTATTATTATTTAATTGTTTTGGGCTTTGATGCCTCAGTTATATCAAATGCTTAAAGTGAACTTGTCAGGTAATTCATGTTGCCTTATTTGAGAACAGTATATGATATAGGGAGCATCTGATGTCTGTCACATACATGATTTAGTACAGGATTAGTGTTGATCGAACTGTTCAAGAAAAGTTAAGTTCTAGTAGAACTTCTCAAATTTTTAGAACTCGAACTGAACTGAACATTTTACTGTTCGTACGAGTAAAGTTCCAGTTCCAGTTCAAGAGGCCATTTTCAGTTTCATTTTCAGCGGCTTTCTGCACTTTTGGCGGCCATCCAGTCAGTGCAGAGCACAGAAAAGTGTCAAATATGTCAATGCTGAGGTGTAGGGCTCTCATTGGCTGCTAAAATCACATGACCATGTTCTATATATTTCACTGTATTGCCTTGTGAACACCATTTTCAGCTCACACTCTGTACTGTACAGACTGCTCTTAGTTATATAGCATTTTCCTCTCCATAGACATCAATAGTTAGGGAGTTTGGTATTGCTGGCTGCATCTTTTCCACACCCAGAATCTGTTATATGGCGACATTTGCAGGCTCACATAACACCTAACTCTCATATAAATGGATAAATATTATACAGAGTGCTTGGATTTGCTAAATCATACTCAGTGCCCAAAAGTTCTATTTTTGCAGTTGTGGGGGTTCAGTAATTGTATAACACACCTCCTCCAAAACTCCTATGTGTTAAAGGGGCTTTTGGGTCTCCTCAGGATGCAGGGCCCCATAGCAGCTGCTACCGCTGCACCTCCTATAGCTACGCCCCTGCTTGCAAGGTGTCCTCATCTTTTCAGTTACCCATTGAAAGGAATGAAATATTTTAGCCTCTCAATTTTTTTCTGTCACTTTTAGGGCCCGTTTACACGGCACAGGACAAATACCGGTCGGTTTACCCGGACGGAAGAATGTGCATGTTTAATGTTTTTCGGGCGGAAAAACCGCTGGGCGGAAAACCCGTGCAGTGGGGACTGCTGCACGGGTTTTCCAGATGGTCTGCAAAACCGCAAACCATCTGAAAAACCGGCCGCAAACCTGTGCCATGGGGACATGCCCTTAGAGCCAAATTTTCACTAAGTTGTTGCACGCATCCATTTTACTGTTATGGATGGTAATTACAGCTTCTCCTCAGCTGTATAGGTATAAAAATTAACCAGAACATCTTCTCCCATTGACTTTAATGGTGTTAAAGTTTGAGTTCTAGTTCGCATAGAACCTCGAATCGAACACATTAAAGTTCGATGTTCTAACCGAACTAGAACTTTTTACTGTTCGCTCATCTCGAAACAGTATTGCTGAGTCAAAAGCAGACTAAACCCTGACAGGACTCCAAGAAGAGACAGTGAGAATCTTGCTTGCTCCACCTAGATACAGTGATTAAAAGTCTTCTTTGAACACACACTGAAAGAGAGAACACTGTCCATCACTGTGTGTGGGGACTGGACAATCATGACTCGTACCCTCTCTCCTAGGAGTCCTGTTAGGATTTACTCTACTTTTTACTCAGAAATCCTACTTCAAATCACTTAAACCTATAAATCACAGAGCTCAGCTTCTCTCTCTTTATCATATCCTGTTCTCAGATAGGAATTAGTTTGCACTACACCAAGCTTCATAGTGTAGAGCAAACTATGGAAAAGGTTCATAAATTTCAAGCAGACCTGGGCACATTGAGTGTTGTGTCATCAACGTGGCAAATGAGGCTCAATGTGGATGCATGTAAAGTTCTGCATCTGGTTACAAATAATCTGTTGGCATCATATGTCCTAGGGAGATATCGCTTGTTGAGAAGGAGCTGGGCTTACTTGTAGATCAAAGATAACAGAACAACATTCAATGTCAATCAGCAGCCTCTAAGGCCAGTGGCATATTGGTGTGTATCAAAAGAGTCATGGACTGGTGGGACAGGGATGTAATATTATCGCTATATAAAGTATTATTGTGGCCTCATCTGGAATATGCTGTTCAGTTCTGGGCTCCTACAAAGGATGTAATAGAATTAGAGGAAGTACAAAGATGAGCAACCAAACTTATAAGGGAATGGAGCATCTTAGTTATGAGTAAAGGTTAAAGAATTTAATTTATTTAGTCTTGAAAAAGATGGCTCCAGGAAGAAATGATTAATTTATTCAAGTATATAAATGGACAATAGAAAAAGTATGGACAAAAGCTATTTCATGTAAAATCCCCTGAAAAGACAAGGTGATATTCCCTTCATCTGGAGAAAAAAAAAAAGTTTAATCTGCAGAGGAGAAGAGTCTTCTTCACCATGGGAACTGTGAACCTGTGGAATAGCCGCTCAAGGAACTGGTCACAGCAGGAACAGGTGAGGGCTTCAAAAAAAGTTTAGATGATTACTTACAACTAAATAATATTAATACTTACAGTATGTAGCCATATAAAACATCCAGATCCAGTCGGATAATAATTTTGGGATCAGAACAGTGATATTCCTTAAGGGCCTTATGGGCTTCAAAGTCTTCATCAGTAGGAGAAACAAAACTTAAAAATTCCCTCTACCCCTCCTTTCACACTTGTCCCCACTCTTGGTTGAACATGTGTTTTTCTTTTTATAATCGTACTACTTATGTAACTATATAAAATCATCTGAAGGTTTATTTTTAAAAGAGTTTTTCAGTTTAAGACATTTATCCCGTATCCACTGTATAGGAGATAAATGCTAGATTGGTGAGGGTTCCACTACTGGAGTCCTCATCCTTTACCAGATCAAGAAACCCCAGATGGTAAACCAAAGCTTGAAGTAATTGTGTTAAGCTGTTTCTGTTAGTGCTATAGACTCTAAATGGAGTGCCAGGGACCATACTCAACCAACTCTTTCTAGCCACCGCCTTGTGACTAGGAGAATGGGGTCACCAGTTCTGGTGACTGGTGGGCATCCCAGCATTTAGACTGATCTAACATTTCACAGCTATCCAGTGAAAAGGCGATACATGCTTCAGACCAGAATACCCATTTAATACTACTCATCATATGGGTTTACATTAAATGTGTTCTCTGAATACCCTGCATCCATAATACTCTTTGTTCATTCTGTTTCTGCATTGTAGCAGGAGTCGTTACCACCATGATACTTTCTTCTGCTCCAACAAAAATACCAATTGGCACATATTAGCCCCAGTCTAAATTTTACCTCGGGTCAGTTTTCCAAAATTCAAAATGAAGCTGGGTATGATGCTTAACAATATTTAGCATAAAAAAAAAAAAAAAAAAGAGAGTTTTATACATTCTGTGATTTTCAAGGTCTGTTATTCCTGGTAGTTAAATGGGTTTAATATTGTAAAACTTGGTAATGGCATCTCTCAGTAATCATTGTAAATCAAAGATTTGGAGGATAAGTCATTCAAGCATCCTGAGTTGTAGCTAGGATTTCTTCCACCCAGGGCAAATATTCCATTTTCTGCCTTCTAATTGCATACTTGTAGGCAGAGTGGCTTTTTGGTGCTGCCCCAGCCTAGGCCACATACTGTTTTTGGATTTATGGCTAACTATTAAGGTGTGTGCATGTGTTTGGGGGGAGGGCAGGAAGAGCTGTAAAAATTATTAGCTGTAAACATGTAGGCAAAGGTAAATAGAGACTACTACCAAATACATTCTTATTCTGATGTTGCTTTCCTTAAGAGGTAGAGGAGATTTCATCTACTGCTTGTGTACACAAGTTTTTCTAGGTTACTGACCACCTCTCTCTGTCTGACCATAGTGAGTTCCTTCCTTGCTGAGTGTTATGAGTAAAACAGGAGCTTGTTTATCTAAGTTACTGACAAGCTGTAACCCTTTGGAGTTATGTAGCCTTGTGCATTATAACTTACAAGCCTCCTGCATTCATGTCACTGTAATAGGAATAGCTAGGAATAGCAGAGCTGATATGCCAATAATTGCTATAGAACCACCCACAGTCTGATCAGGAAGTGTGAGTCTGAAGCTGGCTGTGAAGAGCAGGCTCTGTGAAACAGCATGGTAAGAGCACCTCTTCAACTCCAGTTTTTGAAATAAGATGAGAATTGTGTATCATTGCCTGTGCCATATATACAAGTATTTTGGGCCAAAGAGAATTGTCCCAAATATGCACATTATTAAGGTGTTTGTTTATGTAAAGGTATATTCTGCTATTGATTTTGGTGGGGATTTTGTTGCAAATGTATTGTGGATATTACTGCAGCTTTCTCCACATTGACTTAAATGGGAAACGGCAAAATCTGCACTAAAATCTGTAGATAAACCTGTGGATTTGCCTTCACCCATTGATGTCATTGTTGAAAAATTCAAAGTAATATTTAATTTTGTGTAGATTTTACACACCACAGATATCAGTGGATCCTGCCCAGGCATTGACATGGGGCAAATATCTTCTCTGTTAAGTAAAAAACTAATTTCTGACAAGGAAGTGCCCTAAGAGGTCAGATTGCACCAAATGTCTTATAAGGCTTGTGCCTCACGTCAACTATCACCTCCACTTTAATGGTGGTAAATAGTGATGAGCCATTAAAGTCTATGGGAGAGAAACAACAGCTTGATTCTTACACCCAAACAGGTGAGGAGAAGCTGGAATTAACATCCACAACAGTAAAATGGATACGTGCTACATCTTAGGCAACACACTTATGTTATAAAAGCCACAGAAAAAAGTCACAGACTATTCACTATCCCTGTCTTGTACCACAGTATGACTCTTAAACCTGTCTGTCCCACAGATTAAAAAGTGCCAAAAGGCAGAATTATTTGAACCACCATTTTAGTTGAACTGGACATTGACTATCCCTGTCCTGTACCGCAGCATGACTCTAAAACCTGCATGACCCCCAGATTAAAAAGTTCGAGACGAAAGAAGTCTTTGAAGCAGTATTTTAGTGAACTGGAAATTGACTATACTTGTCCTGGACCGCAGCATGACCCAAAAACCCGCACAGGTTATAACCCAATTTGTGTACAAGTGCACGAGTAGCGCCACACTGAGACGCGGAGAGTGAAAGAGAAGTATTGAACAGTTATATGGATTACATATGGCAGTTTTGCCACCACTGACAACAGGCGGCAGTTACTATGAAATATCTGTAACCCAATTTGCGTACAAGGGGGCTATTGGCAAAAAACTGGGACGCACAGACACCAATAGAAATGCAAAAACAAAAGGGACAATTTCACCTCAGATGGGAGGTCTTCTGGCCACAAAGTGTTAAAAAAATGCTATTTCCATGGGAGTTCAGGACAGGAGACTAGGCTACACATCATCAACCCTCCTTTCCGAACCACCCACCCCCCACACCCCTCAGCTGCACACAGCACTAGATTTCTTTACAAGTCTCTCTCTAACTAAATCAGAACTTAAATTCTCTAATCTAGCTATATCCTAAGCTTCACAACTACAAGGATGTTTTTTTGTATAAAAATAGACCGTCTCTCTGAGCTGTGACAACAGCTATTGGGACAGGCAGTCAGATGTGTTGCTCTGTAGTGAGATCAGTGAGAAATGATGATGAACAGGAAATGCAGTTTTATACATAAAATGAGGTCATGTGATTTTTGAAGCCAATGAGATCCATACACCGCCCAATTATGACGTCGTACACCCAGCTCACCTGCTCTATGCTCTTCTCTGATTGTATGGCCGCCAAAATTACAGGAAGCGCTGAAAAAGGCATAAACATGATAATGATTATCATTAAGCTATTTTGGAAAACTATCGCATCATCGCGAAACCTCGATAAACTTAAAAACCGTGCCAATTTCAACTTTTGTCGATAGTATCGCTCATCCCTAGTAGTAAAATATGCCGTTCTGAGTACATACAAACCACATTATGGAATCATTTTTATTCCACTCCTATTTAAAACTTTCCTCTATTTGTCTTTTGTCTAAAGAAAGGAAATGATGAGAATTAAACAAATAACAGCTACAAAACAATTATTTCTCTCTATTCTCTATTCATATAATGACATATCATTATTTAGTATTAGTTGTACTGACGTACTTTTTGGAAAAAAAATGCTGCATTTTCTTTGGCCACATAGAAGTGACAAGTAGTTGACAATTTGTTAATTTGCAGCCGCTTTGAAGTACCGTGGATTAAAGGGTGAACACCATATTTTACACTTTGTGCTCATTAACATAACAAGCTCTGGCATAACACATATTTGTTCATTTGCATGAGAATATATTGGAGGGATTTCTGCTTCTTACATTTCTGACCTTCGTCTTGTAAGTGCGCTGCACTGTGTTCTGTTCCTATTATAATAAAATAATGCAAAATTATCTTGTGTAAACTAGAAATTTAATTTCCTCCCACATTGTTTGTACATCGAGGTCTGACGGGAAATACAAGCTTCTCTATTTAAGGGGGCACTTTCTATAATATTTTTTTATTTATAGATGTCATTAAACAAGTCAGGGGCATGGCTACATAGGGTGCAGAGGCTGCAGTGAGGCTACGCCAAAGATCCTGAAGGAACCCAAAGGGTCCTTCTGCCTTATATATGGATACAAATAATATAAATTATGGGTCACATTATGGCCCTTTTTCAGCCACTGTATTCAGGTCCAGAAGCTTAACCCCTTACCAACATATGGCACATAAGAACGTATTGATGCTGATAAGGTCCTATGTAGCAGGCTTACTCAGCAAGTCTGCTACATAGGAGGCGAGTCACGCTAATTGTACACACCCCAAACCCAGGGGGAAATGCAGCGGGCCCTTTCCCCGCGTTTAAACCCTTGGACACCATGGCGATAGGTGCCCCAACATCTTACTGAATAGAAGACGTTCCTCACTACGATCGCCCCACCTCCCACCTCCACGGATAGATCACGGGGTGCCGATTAGTGTCCCTGCCAACTAGAAGTTATAAAGATTCCATGCCGTTTTTACTTTTTGTGACTTCCTGACTCAGACAGGAAGTAATAGAACTGTCAGATTGGTACACCCTTCTGCATTGTTGTACAGATGTACAGATGATCCAAACCGCTAGTGATTACGAAAAAGTATAAAAATTAATAGAAAAATTTAAAGTTCAAATAGCACCCATTTTCCACATAATTGGTATTGCTGTGTCAGTAAAAGTCCAAACTATTAAAATATATAAAATTTTATTCCATACGCTAACACCAAAAAAGAAAAAAAAATTCAAATGCAAAAAGTGACATTTCATGTCAAAAAAAATTTGGAATAAAAGTAAAAGAATTTTATTATCCCAAAAAGGGACCAAAAAAAAATATACTTTAGCCTGCTAAAAATGCACCATCACTCCATAGGTGGAAGAAACAAAAGTTATTGGTCACAGAAAATGGCGCTGCTATGCAAATTTAAGAAATAGAGAATGTTTGGATTTTTTTTTTAAAATTTTAAAAAAATAATAAAAAACCCACTATTTGGTATTGCCAGAATCATATCATGCTGCAAAATACAGACAATACATTATTTATATCGCAGAGTGAACGCCATAAAAACAAAACCCCCCACAAACACGTTTTGTTTCACATTGCACCCAGTTATATTCTATGGTACAGTCACTGGCAGCATTAAAAAGTACAACTTGTCCTAAAAAAAAAGGCTAATATGTCTTTGTAGAGGAAAACATAAGAAAGGGGTTAAAGTTATTCCTTTGGTTCAGGTACTCACAATATCACATCTAAAGATCATACATAGGACCATTAATAATTAGTGTTGAGCGATTTTTATCGACAAATTGAAACGCAAGTTTATGGTGACAATTTCCCAGATCATGCAAATTAAGAAAAATCTGAGCATACTATTAAGACGGCCTTTATCGGCTTCTTAATTTGGGGCCAGCAAATCAATTACAGAATAAGAAGGGTGACATGTTGTGCAAACTCATGACGGGATGTGTATGTTGCGATGCGGAAAAATACACATGACCTCGTTTTACAAAGAACAGCCCTTCCCGTTCAGCCTTAGTGTCTCTCAGCGTCTCATAGGATAGGGCCTGCGCTCTGTCTGTGGCCAAACAGCTCAGCGAAATTTGTCTATTTCTGCACAGAGAAACCTCTACTATTAGCTGTGATCCGTCCAATTTAGTTAGATTAGAGATTTGAAGAATTTAAAGTGTTAGCTAAGAATTTAAAGCAGCATCTACCCTGTAAATTCACGGCGTGGGGCGGGGGGGTGGGGGGGGGCCCCCCGGGCGAACACAACAAGCTCTATCATAAAGAACATTGGATAAAGTTCACCAGACTTAGTGTAGACATTGTAGTGAATATCTTTTTTATTAACAGTTTGTTATTGAAATTTTTCCGGGATTTTGGGGCACCGAATTTATATTGGATACAAATCTTTTCTAGAACTGAAGGCCCTCTTTTTTAAAGATGCAAAACCCCCTTTTTTTAATCAGAATCCCTTTCGTTAGGTGTTCATTTAATTTTTGACTGTTGATAATCCACCTTGCATTTAAAAATTTACAATCCACAATTTTTGTAGTCAGCATTAGGGTTGTTTTTGCCAAAAAAAAGTGAAATGTACGAAAAAAACCCCATTTAACGTTTTTTTTTTAAATTTTTGCGCACCCAGAAATTGTTCTTTGGCGCCAGCATCAAACGTAAATTTTAAAAACCAGCAATTTATTTTTCACCACAGGTAAATTTTAAAGGTGCAAAAAAATACCATTTATTATATCAAAACATAACAGTTAGTTTTTTTTTTGATTTTTGCAAAACCCCCAGTACTGTTCTTTTGACGCAGCTTTCTACGTAAATCTTAAAACACAATTTTTATATTCCCACAGGTAAAATTGAAAGGTAAAAAAAAACCCAAATTAATTATATCAAAAATAACAGTTACTGTTTTTTGATTTTGCGACCCAGTAAGGTTTTTTTGAGGGCAGAAATCTAGAAATTTTAAAAACGGGGCCCAAAATTCTAAATTCCCCACGTGAATTAAAAGGTTTTGCAAAAAAAATTTTTTAATTATCAAAACTTAACATTTAAAACGTTTTTTTTGACTTTTGCGCCCCCATTACTTTTTTAAATTGACCAGCACCCAAAGTAAATTTTAAAACACCAAAATTCTATATTCACCGGGTAAATTAAAGGTAAAAAAAAAATTCCTTTTAATTATATAAAAACAAACCCGTAAAACCCATAACAGACCCCTTTTTTTCCTGCATTTTTTAAAATCGGGGGGGTCAGCCCGGTTTAAAAGGGTCATATTTGCGGTCCGGGAAAGGGTTAACCCAAATTTTCCAGAAAAAACAAAAAAGGGGTTTTTTAAAAGGGAACCCCCTTTTTCCGGGGCTTTTTTTTAAAAATTGGGGGGCCCATGCGGGTTTGGGGGGCCTAAGCTTTTGGCCCAGGACAGGTATAGTCAATTTCCATTGAAACTAAAATTTGGTTGAAAGTCCCCTTTCTCCGCTTTTTTTAAAATTGTGGGGGTCATGCAGGTTTGGGGCCATGCTTTTGGCCCCGGACGGGTAAAGTAAATGTCCTTTAAAAACAAAAAGGGTGGTTGAAAGACTCCTTTTTAAAAGCATTTTTTTAAATGTGGGGGTCATGCGGGTTTTGGGGGCTATGCTGGGGCCCAGGACAAAAAATATCAAGTCCATGAAAAAAAATGGGGGTTTGAAAAGTTCCTTTCTCCGGCCTTTTTAAATGGGGTTTTCATGCAGGTTTGGGGCTCATGCTGTGGCCCGGGAAAAGGGTTTATAGTCTTTGGCCCAGTGAAACAAAAAAGGGTGGTTGAAAGACCCCTTTTTTTCCGGCATTTTTTAAAACTGGGGGTTTTCGGGACGGGTTTTAAAATGGTCATTTTGGGTACAGGACCAATATATTAGGGGCCCAGTTCAAAAAATGGGGGGTTTAAAAGACCCCCTTTTTTTGGGGCACTTTTTAAATCTGGGGGTAAAGAAAGGTTGGGGTTTCATGAGATTCCAGGACAGGAATTCAATGCCCGGGTTTTCAAGTAAGATGATGGTTAAAATCTACTGCCTTCGGGCCTTTTTTTTAATTTGGGGGTAAACGGTTTAAAAGGGTTGGGGCGTGGTACCAAGACAGGGATAAAAAGGTTTTCTGTGACTTTTTTTCTGTGACATTTAAAAACCCTTAATTTTGTTCCCTAAGAGGTAGCACGTATCCATTTGACTTTTTTTGGGGAAAGTTTAATTTTTCAGCTTCTCCACCCTTTTTGGGTGTAAAAATGAAGGTGTTTTTTTTGCTTCCCCATAGATTTAATGGAAAATCGTCAAAAATCGATTCTAAACTATCAAAAAACCTTATCGATACCCGGGCCCGACAATCAAACTATCGATCAAATCTCGATACCAAAAACCGAAATGCTCAAAAAACTATTAATAATTTTTTGTCCAAAATTTTAGTGTTCGCCCAAACTTGTGAAAACATTTTGCTAGAAAAGATGGGGTTTCAGGGCCCCAAACAAAATTTTTCAGGGCCCCCTTTTTCCCCGCTGATGCCCCTGGGCCCCCCCCCCCCCCCGTTAAACCCGCCACCTGACCCATTTCCGCCCCCCCCCCCAGCAAAAAAAAAAAAAAAGTGGCCTTTTAGGACAAAAAATGCCCCCTTTTTTCCCACATAATACAGTATGAAAAAAAAATTGTATGGTGTAGAACTATACAAGTGGGTCACTTTTAAATCTTTTACAATTTTCCCAATGCCCCCCTCCACCCCCCAAAACAATGTCCCCCCCCATCCACATAAAATACCCCCCTCCCCCCAAAATAAATATCTCCCTCCCCCCAACATAAAATTTTCCCCCCCTCCCCCCAATACAATATCCCTCCCCACCCCCCTTTCACAAACCCCCTCCACCCAAAAAATTTATCCTCCTCCATTTTTTCCTTGGTCAGGGACCTTTCCACCTTTTTAAAAATCACCAGCAAAAAAGTAAAGTGTAACCCCCTTTTCACAGGGTCAGATGTTTTCCCCTTTTACATCGGGTTTCCCCCATTTTCACTCCCACTATACAAACCCCGAAAAAACACCCCCAAATGGAACCACATAGTGATCGGGACCCCAGCCCCAGGTCACTTTACTTTAACATAATACAGCACTGACCAAAAATTTTTGTACAATAACCCCTGAAATCGGGGAAAACTCCCCGGAAAAGTTCTATTGGGGAAATCTTCCCTTTTTCCCCTTTTTTCTGCTTCCGTTCCACCCCGCCATGATGTTTTTCCCCGGCCAAAGTCCCCCTGCAAAAATTTTACCCCAAAAATTATCTTGAACCCTAAAATTTTCCGCATCTTTTATCTTTTCCCCACCTCTGTACAAACAAACCGGGGGTGGGAGGGGGTAAAAAGCCATAACTTAGGGGTTCTAGTACCCCAAAGGGGGTTTTGGGGGGGGGAAAAGGCCCAAACCCCCGGGAGATAATGCTAAAAATAGGGGCCCGGCCCCCCTAAATTATTTTACCGGGTTTTTGTAATAAAAAACTTTTTGGGTAGGCAAAAAGGCCCAAGGCCCCAGGAAATTAGACAGGCCTGGGTTTTGCCGGCCACGGGTGGGTTGAGGGGGACCTACTACAAGTCCCCTTTATTTTTAAGGCCCCCACCCCCCCTTTATGTTTGGAAGAACCCGGGCCCCTGAAGATTTTGGTAGCCGGGGCCCCCCCTTAAGAGTTAGGTAGGTCGGGGCCCCCCTTTAGAGATAGCAGGTAGCCGGGGCCCCCCATTTAGAGATATTTTGGAGCCAGGGCCCCTTTTTGGAGATAGCTGGGTTTAAGCCGGGGGCCCCCTTTAGAGATAGCTAGGTACGGGGCCCCCCTTTAGAAAATAGCGGTAGCCAGGGCCCCCCTTAAAATTTAAATACCCGGTAGCCAGGGCCCCCTTTAATTAAACCCCGGGCCCCCCCAAAAATTTATAGCCAGGTAGCCGGGCCCCCCCTTTAATTATAGCCAGGTAGCCAGGGGCCCCCTTTAGTGATAGCCGGGCCCCCCTTTATTTGAAAGCCAGGAAAGTCGGGGCCCCCCCCTTTAAAGTGAAAGCCGGGGCCCCCTTTAAGGATAGCCAAGTAGCCGGGGCCCCCCTTTAATTATACCAATACCCCGGGGCCCCTTTAGAAAAGCCAGGGAGCCGGGGCCCCCTTTAGTGAAAGCAGGAAACCGGGGCCCCCCTTTAGTGATACCCAAAGGGCCCCCCTTTAAAATTATACCCAGGTGGGCCGGGCCCCCCCTTTTAAAAATTATAGCCAGGTAGCCACCCCCCCTTTAGTGATAAAAAAGGGCCCCCTTTTAAAAGTATAGCCAGGTAGCCCGGGGCCCCCCTTTAGTGATAGGGGCCCCCTTTTTGTGATTCAGGCCCCTTTAGTGATAGCCAAAAAACCAGGGCCCTCTTAATTATAGCCAATAGCGGGGGCCCCCTTTATTTATACCCCAGGTAGCCGGGGCCCCCCTTTAGTGTAGCCAGGAAACCCAGGGCCCCCTTTAGTTTTTAGCCAGGAAACCAGGGCCCCCCCTTTAGTGTACCCAGGTACCCCGGGGCCCCCCTTAGTGATAGGCAGGTGCCCCCTCCTCCCCCCCCGGGGTTTTGGGGGTTTTGGGGGACCCCTCCCCCCCCCTCCGGGGCCCTGTGGGGCCTTGGGGGGTTGCCCCCCCCCTCCCGGGCTGTGTGGGGGTTGAAATTTTTGGCCCCTCCTCCCCCGGGGCCGTGGGGGGGTTTTGAGGGGGGTGCCCCCCCCTCCCCGGGGCCCCGTTTGGGGGCTTGAGAGGGGTTTGCCCCTCCCCCCCCGGGGCCGTGTGGGGGCTTAAAAGGGGTTCCCCCCTTCCCCCCGGCCCTTTGGGTTGGGGGCCCTTGAGGGGGGCCCCCTTCCCCCCCCCGGGCCGTGGGGGGGTTTGAGAGGGTGCCCCCCTCCCCCTGGGCATGTGGCAAATTTTGAAAGGCCCTCTCCCCCCCACAAAACAGGGGGGAAGGCCCCCTTCAAGACCCCATTTGTGGTGGGGGGCCCTCTATCCCCCCCCGCATTTGTGGGGGGGGGGCCCTCAAACCCCCCCCCCTTGGGCTGAATTTTGGGGTTGGGGGGGCCCTTTAAACCCCCCCCCCTCACATGCCCCCAAAGGGGGGCCTAAAAGGACCCCACCAAAAAAGCAACCCAGGGGAGGGGGGGTTTAGAGGGCCCCCACAAATGAAAGCCCAGAGGGGCGGGTTCAAAAAGGGGGGGCCCTATGGGCAAGGGCCCCCCCCCCCCCAAATTTTGGTAAAATTTTGGTGCTTAAAGGGGAAAGGCCCCGGCTCCCGGCAAAAGCTACACTGCAGAAATTTCTTTTACATGCTTGCACTCACCCTTGTAGCCGGGGGCGAGCCCCCCTTTCCTCTGTCTCCGCTGCTCCCGTTGTTAGTGTGCCCAGCGGGGGGATGCGGAACAATTTAAAATTGGGGGGGGGGGCTCCCCCCCAGAGGCGGGGGCCTCAAATCAAATTTTTCCGCACCCGCCCCCAAGGGGAGGGGCCCGGCCCCGGGTTTACAGCGCGCACAGGAAATTAAGTAAAGATCCTGTAGGGCAGTGCCGGGACTCGGGAGCAGGGCCCCTCCTCCCACACCGCCCCCCCCCGCCCGGGGGCAGTATTTTTGTTGAAGGCGCCTTTGGGATGCGGCGGCCCGGGAAGGGGGTTCCCGGGCCCCCCCCATGCCGCGCCCCCCACCCTTTGCGCGCTCCCCCGCCCCCAAAGGGGCCCTGTGTGGGAGGGGGGGAAACCCCCCTGTACCCCCTGTATGGGGGGCCCGGGAAAGTGATAAAAGTAAAATTGGGGTTTTTTTGCTAAGAATAAAACAGGTTTGGGGGTGTTTTTCCAAATATATTCTTGCCAGTTTTTTTGGGTTTTTAAAATTGGTAATAAATTTAAAAGAGTTTAAAAAGGGGGGGGGGGTGGGTTTAGATAAAATAGAAAGACGGGACAGGACAAATAGATAAATAGATCGATAGTTTAGTTTAGGAAAATTTTTAAAAAAGTGAGAAAATCCGTCAAATTTTTGAAAATTTTTGTTTTATTTCTTTTCCCCTGTGACAACACTGAAGATGTGGCACATTCATACAATTAAAGAAGTCATTACATTTTTGTATAAAAAGTTTAAATTTGGTGTGATTTTAAATTTTTAACTCAACCCCACCCCCATCAATGTCAAAACCTCGGGCAACAAAAGTGATTAAATCCCTAAGTGAAAATGGACAAATTGTGCTCTTTTTTCCTTTTCCCCTTCACAGTTAAAGTGACTTGTTGTTTTTAAAAAGGGTTTCTCAGGTGTGAAGGGGAGGGGCAGGTGTTTAAAAATTTTGGTTTTATCCATTTCACACTCAAATTTTTACTGGTTACTGGGAATTTCGGGAAAAAAAAAAGGTTGGGGAATAAAAAAAAAGATTTTTTTGCTTTACACCCAAGATACAGTGATTTAGAAAGGGCCCGGGTTTCCATTTCAGAACAACCCTCCCCATGGTTTGCCCCAAAAGAGGAAAATTTGGCATGTACTTGGGCATATATCCAAAGATTTTTTTTTGCAAAAAAAGTTTAAAGATTTCTACTAGCACTGCGCGAGGTTAAGGGGTCACCTGCCCAGTGCTCAGCCCAAATACTTTTGCAAGACGGGTTTTCCACTCGAACAAGCCTCACCATGGTTGCCCAAAAAGGGGATTTTGCATATATTTGCGTCTACCCCAGAGATTTTTTTTGAAAATTAGATGTATGAGTGTATACACTGCTGCGAGTTAAGGTCGCCCGTCAGTGTCGCCATACATCGCCCCTACATCAAATTGGGCTGATGGGTTTTTTCCCAGAAGGAACCCCTTTAAAAATATGCAAAAGTACCCCCAAACAGTTTGCTGAAGACAAACTAGGGAATGGGTAACGGAACCCGCCTGTGGGCTGAGAACCCAATAAATATTTGGTTCAGAGTTTTCGCGTGTGGCACAGCCCGGGGAGGAGTAAAAAAGATAAGTGGGCTTGCCTACAATCAAGCTGGTGGTGGGAGTGGTTTGGTTTGGGGCTGCATGAGTGCTGTGGGGGGCTACAGTTCATTAAGGGGGCCAGGAATGCCAACATGTACTGTGACATATTTAAGAAGAGCATGATCCTCTCAGAAACTGGGCTGCAGGGCAGTATTTCAACATAATAATGATAATAATGACCCAAACACATCTCCAAGATGACCACTGCCTTGCTAAAGAAAATGAGGGTAAAAGTGATAGACTGGCCAAGCTTGTCTCTAGATCTAAATCCTTTTTAGCATCTGTGGGGCATCCTCAAATGGAAGGTGGAGGAGTGCAAGGTCTCTAAAATTCACCAGCTTCATGATGTCTTCACACATTGGGTACAATTTGTCCATTTTCACTTTGGGGTGCACTCCCTTTTGTTGCCAATGGTTTAGACATTGGTGGCTGTGTGTTGAGTTATTTTGCGGGCCCACTAAATTTACACTGTTATACAAGCTGCACACTGATTACTTTACATTGTATCAAAGTGTCATATCCTCAGTGTTGTCCCATGAAAATATATAATACAATAATTAAATAATAATTAAAAAAGGGAGGGGTGTACTCACTTTTGTGAGATACTGTATATGAGATAGATAGATATGAGATAGATATATGAGATAGGCAGATAGATAGAAATAAGACAGACATGCAATATATAGATTAACAGAAAGATAAATAGAGTTGAGATAGATAGATAGATAGATAGATACCTGTATAAAATAGATATGAGATAGATTGATAGAAAGATAAACAGATACATAGATATATAATGGATAGATATAGGCAGATAGAGATATATATATATCTATATATATGATATATATATACTATATATATAATATATATATATATATATATATATATATATATATATATATATATATATATATACTGTATATATATATATATTATATATAGATAAGATAGATAGATAAATAGATAGATAGACATAGATACAAATAGATAGATAGATCGATAGATAGATAGATAGATAGAAAGATAGATAGATAGATAGATAGATAGATAGAAAAAGTGAATGTAGACACTTGTACTATGACCTTATGATGAATATTATAAAACAAACATTTTCATATTTGTACAAAACTAATAGAGTTTTCCCATAACATATTCTAGAATTCTCCAAGATCATCTTCCATCTGTGTATTATTACATTTCCCTTTATCTTATGCTAATTACTGCCTATTGTTTTAGTGTGTTTTTTTCCCCTTCTCTTTCAAACAGCAGGTGAATACATTCATAAATCTGTCTTGAACATTTGCCAATGAATATTCATATTGGAACGTTCTGATTGTAATAGTTTGACATTTTATTATTTGACTTGGATATTTGGATGATGAACTTGTGCTGTAGTTGTGTTCTGTCTTATATAATGAATTCACTTCGTCTCGCAATACCAATTCTCCTGGAGCGAGGGGTGACATTGGTAAAAGCCAATTATTACGAATATACACAAACAAGTAATGTGATCGAATGGTGCCGATACGCCGAGCAGATAGACTCATTTTTATTAAATGCAGCAAATAGCACTTTCATTTAAGAATAAAATGGATAATGCATTATGTCAACTTGGTGGCAATAGTACAAATACAATTAGTCGGCTTTGTCAATCACCATTACTTCTGAAAGACATACCTATAAAATGGTGTTAATATACACTGTGCTCGCGCATGGAGAAGTATCATTATGTTTTATAGTCAGGAAATGAATGTACACCATGTGAGTCAGTCTCTTTCTGTAAGGGGGTGAGAAAAAAGATCTAGAGTCCTTTATGTTGCTCATAATTGGTCGGTAATGGATGGTTAGCTTTGCCATTACACAAGTAGCTAAGAAACCTGTAAAAGGCCTTTCTTTAAACATCAAATTGAGGAGTAAATTAGGAGTTTCCTTTGAAATTCATAATACATATACCTGCAATAGAAAGAAATGTGGCAATATAGAACATTTGAGGTATAAGGTCTACTTCCATTCAACTTTCAGGAGAAGCAGAGTTAATTAAGCTCTTCAAGAAAAGAATTATTTTTGCCCCCCTCTGTGTAAGTTATTGGGTGACCATATATAATATAACTATGTTCATAAATATTTATCCTCCATTTGATCCTCCTGAGAGATCCTGAGCTGGCCCACCACACTCTCCAAATCTCATTGTATTGTTAGGTGGACTGGATGTCACTTTGTATGCATTCCTTTAAAGGGGTTTTGCCATGAAGTAAAATTGACGTGAGAAGTTTGAAAATTAAATAATAAACATTTTCACCATTCATCATTATTAAAAATTCTACACCGTTTTTGTTTTAGTTGCTCCTTCAGTGATCCATTGTTTACAGCTCATCTCCAGGGAATTGGGACCAGGGCTGTGAGGTCCTCAGTCCTGGTTGCACATGCTCAGACATCACCTGTCTTCTCAGGTAGCTAGTGAGTGTTCAAACCCCAGGTGCTGTCCTTCTACTTCTGTCCTTTGGACTAGTTAGTAATAAATAAAATAAATTAAAAAAAGAATCCTATATGAGGTTTGTGTATTAATAAAGAGGAAAGAAAATCCACAGGTTAAGTACCTGTAGAGATTTGAACCAAGGACCCTTGTGCTGTAAAGAAAAATTGTTACCTCTGAGCTACAGTGTAGCTACTTACAATTCTATACATAAAATACATTTCTTTGGCTAGAGAGAGGAAAGGCATGGTGATGTCATCCTGCTGAGTCACATGATATGCAATTCAAACAAATCACACACGCCCCCTTCTGAGCACACAGAGCTGAAGAGCTGGATGCAGGAGCTATGAAATGACATCATGGCAAAACCCCTTTACGTCCCTCAATGTCAGTCTTATGGAAAGGAAAGGAAAAAGTGACTTCTCACCGTTACAGCAAGTGCTGAGAAATTTAGAGAATGTAAATGGGGTCACATGATCTCAACAAAGGATCAAACAGAGGATAAATACAGTATGTATGAATAAGGGGCACAGTAATCACAGTATTGAAAAGTGATTGACAAAGGAAAAGGGAAAGGAAGCAAAAACATTTCTGAGGGTGCCTTTTCAAAAACACTATTAGCTCCCTATTGTGGTTGCTGTAAGCAGATAGAATTTTTATTACTTATGTTAAAGAGGTTTTCTCACTAGAATGATTAGCTTTCAACATGTAGGGTCAAATAAATGAAGACTTTTTCTAAATACTTTGCTCTTTTGAGATTGTCTCTAGATTACTGTCCATATCTTCCTTCCTGATTAGACAGAGAGAAGGGAGAGACAACACCATGGTTGAAAGAGCAGTTTTATCTCTAACAAGATTAAATTACCTTTGAAAAGCAATCGTTTTCAGTCCTGACAGGTCTGTAGCACTCCTGTCACTGTAGGGGCTCAGCTAGGAATAGAGCAGTTTTATATGCAAATCACTGCTGTAGAACCACCCACAGCCTGAAAAGGAAGTATAAGTCGGAAGCAGGTGAGAAAACCCTTTTAATGGATATGTGAAGAGGGCTGTGATTTCCTGGACAGTCCTACACGTTTGTCCAGCAGCCATACTCAAAATAGATGCTTCCTGATTTTTTTTTAAACTGGAGAATTTTGTGCATGTTACACAGTATAATAATTTTGCAGTTCACAGTAGATGTGACAAATGCTACTGATGAGTTCTTAGACATGCATTACTTAGATTCTTTGTCAACAATTAATTATGGTTTTCCAATGAGCCCATTAAAAATGTTGGCTGCCTGTGATTTTAGATAAGCTCTATAGAATAAATAAAAAAAATCAGGTTGGCAAGCCTTGTAAAGAGAATCAGGGGACTTGAAGCCCTGAATTGGAAAAACCGAGCTCTGATGCTTATAAAGAGTTTTGGAACCAGATAAATTAAATAAATTTGTAATTTTTTTTGCACTAATCCAACGCTAGAAGATGAAATGATTTTGCCGTTTACCAGGGTAAATGTGTAAATAGTCAGTATAAGCTGGAGGTGTTTTGATGTCTCCATACTGGATCGTAACATGTTCAGAAACCCTGCGACTGTCCCTGAGACTGGTGGACAATATATATTAGTTCTCCTGTCAGGGGACTCTGATGGTTTCAGTACATAAAGTTTATTCACAGAGCCAAGTCACATTATTATGACCACTTCCTACTCTCAATGTCAGCAGAGCAAAGCTCATGAAGGAAGTCACGTGTAGTGAGCTGGCTGTTCGATAGGCTTTATGCACACATTGCTATCATGAGTAAAATAGTGAAAAATCTCTTGAGTACAACATCCTAGGAGCAACGTCCCAGTGTAAGCGGCATGATGACTGCTGCTCATGCCTGATAATAGATCTTGGAGCGAGCTCCTCAGAAGGGGAACGGGGAGAGGTGAGTATGTTTCTTATTTTTTTTTTAATCAGCTAAAACGGTCTAATCTACCTACAGGAGGCTATATACTTACAGGCGCTGTACACCTTCAGGAGGCTATATAACTATAAGAGTTGTATACCTACAGGAGGCTAAATATCTACAGAGGCTATATACCTACAGGGGCTGTATACCTACGGGGAGCTGTATAAACCCACAAAGGCCATATGTACCTCTAGGGACTCTATACATACAGTGGCTGTATACCTACAGGGAGCACATATACCTATAGGGGACATATACAGTATACCTACAGGGGGCTGTATACCTACTTGTCTGCAGGGAACTATATACCTTCAGGGGGCTGTATATCTAACTATCTGTGCCAGAAACAACTTTTAAATGTGTCAAAAATGTGCCAAAAACATGCTATGCATACCACATACCCACATACAGTAATTTCATACATTCCGGTGCATTCTACACTAAAAAAAAGCGATTTAGAACTGGTGAGTCGATGCCAAGCCCATACACGTCGCCCTGTGTTTTTTTTTTTTTTTTTCAAATAAAGAAAGGTTGTATAAAAATGTATTTATGCAAGACTGACCCAAATACTAATGTCTAAATGATTAACTGTCTAAAAAAATCAAAATGTAAAAAATAAATTTTTTAAATGTAAATTTAAATATTAAAACCATAAAAAAGGAATTAGACAATTTGCAAAGTAAGTGTAAACTCAAGCAGGTTATCTTGGAAAGTAGACAACATAAATGATGTATATACTAGTTACAGTCATGGAACTGTAGCAAACGGCATGTTTGTTGTCAGATACTGCAAAAACAGACCCAAGCACAGCTTTTATGCACAAAATACCCAGATCAAACATATCTACTTGCAAAGTTGCAATTTGTGAGAAGTAATATCACAAGGTAAATGTGCCTGCCATCTCCAACTTTGCCTCCTGTCCTTTGTCTGCACCTAACATCAAGAACACCTGACACACCACCAGGGCAGGATGGTAACAGAAAGTGTCCCAGGGGAACAACTCATGCCACCAGATACTTAGTGCAGATGTAACTAACGTGGCTGTGCTCTGTCCCCCCAGCACTCACTTGTCTCCACTGTCACACAGACGCGCCTGTGCTTACACTTGCCTGGCACTCACCTGTCCCCACTCCTGCTCTGTCCTCTGCTCTGGGTTGGCATGCCTGCACCCGTTCTGTAGGGCGCATGCACGCCCGGCTTTTTAATATTTAAAGGGCCAGAGCGCCCTAGCCATCCTATCGGGTTTCTCCTCTCCCCTTATTAGTTCACCTCCCCCATGTCTTCCCTGTCACTTTGTTGGTGTTTGTGAGGAGTTTAGTGAGAGTTGCCTTATTTTGTAGTTCTGAATATTAGACCTTTCCTGCCTGTTTTCCTGTCCTTTTCCTGCCACCTGCCCTGACCTTTCTGTCTGTTTCTGACCACGCATCTGCCTGCTGATTCTTTACCACGCAAATCCCTGGCCACCACTGCAAGCAAGTCACATCAGGGGTAGCAACCTGGTAGTCTCCCATGGCAGCAAGTCCAAACTGCCTTGCGGCGGGCTGTGATGATTATCAGAAACCTACCTGCTTCCTGGTGTGGTTTATACCACTGCTTGCGAAGGTTTTAAGAATATATCTCCTGTCCTGACAGCAGACCAGCTCAACCCTGGGGAACAAGGGAGGACTGATTGAAATCTTGGACCCCAAGAGAACCAACGACAACTACTACCAGTGTCTCCTCTGCCCCCCTCTAGGGGGCTCCATTTGTCATGTACAAAGCCCTAAAAGTGGACAAGAAAGTAATAGCCATAATCTATAATATCTTCAGATACATAGCTACAAAGCTTAATTAGACAGTTTGGGGTGTAGGGTGTAATTTTAGTTTCAATTGGAACTGGAGGCCAGAGCAACTATTGGCTCAGTGAACCTGTCTTCTGATATATATTATCATTATATATTATTATTATTATTATTATTATTATTATTATTATTATTTATATTAATGGGCAATTTCTGTTTTCTTGTTCCCTCTTCCTTAGATATGACATTGTCTGAAGAGAGTAGAATGGTAAATCTTTATTCTACTGACCGTCCACGCTAGATAAGGGCCAGCCCATTCAAACACATTAATAATTTTATTCCTGTCATTGCCATCTGGTTCAGCTATGTAACAATGATAGTGAGCTGCTTGTATTACCAATGCCCTGTTCCTTAGCAACTTTTCTATTCAACACTAAGATGTGAAGATAACCGCTGACCTGGACAATTATTACAACATTAACCCGGAGTCAGTCCGCAGCTGTAATCCTTTTATTCTGTGAGTAGAACTATATAGGATGAGCACATTTATAACAGGTGATTACACCAATAATCTCCTTTATAGCACACGCGTTGTAATTTCTCGCACAATAGTTCACTTTTGGGGACAATAGTCCATACTAAATCAAAGACTGAATGGTCACAATCCGATTCATGAAAGGTTTTATAGCAGAAAAATGACTGTGAAATTTCCTAACCTCAATTCTTTTCCACTTTTCATTTTTATACCTTCTCCATAGTTTCTTTACTTTTCTATGCATTTTTATGGAAACCATTTTCAGTAACTACAGATTGATAATAGTTATTTCTTACTTTAGCTCTACTTCACTTTTATACCGATATAACCCACACTTCAGTTTTTTTACGATTCCACCATAGAGCTAGAATCTGAACAAGGAATAGAAATTACGAACTCCCACCGAAAGGAATAACACTGCCGTTTTCAATAATAAGAAACCATTTTCTCGCTTTATTCTATTTCTGTATGAGGATGACAAGTTGGAAAAAAAAGGCTGTGCATTCCTGCTAATTGATTAATTAAATGGGGCCTGGGGTAAGAGTCAGAAATACTAAATCCTAAGTAATTACAGAGAGCATAGTTAATGGTTTTGCAATTTCATGGTATGCCCTGCCTGTAGGTTTAGCTACAAAGTACTGTGCAAAAGTTTTAAGCAGGTGTGAAAAAATGCTGTAAAGTAAGAATGCTTTAAAAACTAGGGACCTCATATATGAAAACTGTCTAGGTTTTTTTGTTGCCCATATCAACCTATCAACTATATCAGAGCTCCCCTTTCATTTCATATAGTGCTCTGGAAAAATGAAAGGCGAGCTCTGATTGATTGCTATGCAGAAAGTCTTAGACCCAGACAGTTTTCATACGTATCGCCATAGAAGAGTTAATAGTTTATTATTATTAATTAACAAAATGTAAGCTGAATGAACCAAATAGGAATGAAAATCAAATCAGTATTTGGTGTTACCATGATATGGCCACAGAGAAGCCTGATCTCAACATTGAGTCTGTTTGAGATTACTGTATATACTCGAGAATAAGCCGAGTTTTTCAGCACAAAAAATGTGTTGAAAAATCCGTCCTCGGCTTATACTCGAGTCACTGTCGGCACTCAGGCGCTGCGATGGCCCGGGCGCCGACAGGGACGCTTCAGTTATATGCGACTCCTCAGGGAGCGCATATAACTGAAGGCCGAGTCAGCTGACAGTGTCCGGGCGCTGCCGTGGCCCGGGCGCTGTCAGTGATCTCTTCCCCTCTATGCGACTCCTCTGGAGCACATACAGGGGAAGAGAAATCACTGTGGAGCAGAGATCGAGCACTCCCTGCTCCACAGTGGACTCCGGACAGCCGCAATCAGACACCCGGCTGTCCGGAGTTTCTGGCACAGGCCGCGGGTGTCATCACGCTGCAGGGCGGCCTGATGACATCACGCGCTCTGTGCCAAGAAGACGGAGAGGAGCGCCCGGGAGGCGGAGCAGCGGGGATCGAGGTGTTTGTTTTTGTTTTTTTTAAACCCTGCCATAGAGACATATACCTGCCTATACCTGCCTATAGAGAAATATACCTGCCTATAGAGACATATACCTGCCCATACCCTGCCTATACCTGCCTATAGAGACATATACCTGCCCATACCCTGCCTATAAGGACATATAACTGCTTATATCCTACCTATAAGGACATATACCTGCCTATAGAGACATATACCTGCCTATAACCTGCCTATAGAGACATATACCTGCCTATACCCTGCCCATAACCTGCTTATGTGGAACATATGCCTGCCTCTAACCTGCCTGTGAGGGACATATACCTGCCTATGGGGATATATACCTGCCTATAAGGACATATACCTGCCTATAACCTGCCTATGTAGGACCCATACCTATGGGGGACATTAAACTGCCTATACCTGCCTATAGAGACATATACCTGCCCATACCCTGCCTATACCTGCCTATAGAGACATATACCTGCCTATACCTGCCCATAGAGACATATACCTGCCTATACCTGCCCATACCTGCCTATACCTGCCTATAGAGACATACACCCGCCTATACCCCCCCTATAAGGACATATACCTGCCTATAGCCTGCCTATACCTGCCTATAGAGACATACACCTGCCTATACCCTGCCTATAAGGACATATAACTGCCTATACCCTACCTATAAGGACATATACCTGCCTATAGAGACATATACCTGCCTTAAACCTGCCTTTAGAGACATATACCTGCCTATACCCTGCCCATAACCTGCTTATGTGGAACATATGCCTGCCTCTAACCTGCCTATAAGGACATATAACTGCTTATATCCTACCTATAAGGACATATACCTGCCTATACAGGACATATACCTGCCTATAACCTGCCTATGTAAGACCTATACCTATGGAGGACATTAAACTGCCTATACCTGCCTATAAAGACATATACCTGCCTATACCCTGCCTATACCTGCCTATAGAGACATATACCTGCCTATAACCTGCCTATGGGGGATATATACCTGCCTATATAGGACACATACCTGTCTATGGGGGACATATACCTGCCTATGTAGGACCTATACCTATTGGGGACATTAAACAGCCTATACCTGCCTCTAGAGACATATACCTGCCTATACCCTGCCTATACCTACCTATAGAGACATACACCTGCCTATACCCTGCCTATAAGGACATATACCTGCCTATACCCTGCCTATAAGGACATATACCTGCCTATAGAGACATATACCTGCCTATAATCTGCCTATAGAGACATATACCTGCCTATACCCTGCCTATAACCTGCGGGGAACATATGCCTGCCTATAACCTGCCTATGAGGGACATATACCTGCCTATAACCTGCCTATGGAGGATATATACCTGCCTATACAGGACATATACCTGCCTATGGGGGACATATACCTGCCTATAACCTGCCTATGTAGGACCTATACCTATGGGGAACATTAAACTGCCTATATCTGCCTATGGAGGACATATACCTGCCCCTACATACCGATGGGGGACATTAAACTGCCTATACTTGGCTATGGGGGACATTAAACTGCCTATACCTGCCTATGGGGGACATTAAACTGCCTATGTAATTTTATTGGTATCCATTTTTATTTTTTAAATTTACCAGTAGCCGCTGCATTTTCCACCCTAGGCTTATACTCGAGTCAATAAGTTTTCCCGTTTTTTTGTGGCAAAAGTAGGTGCCTCGGTTTATACTCGGATCGGCTTATACCCGAGTATATATGGTACTTGAATAGACAAAAGAATTTGAACAGCTACATCCACAAAAGTCCTGTGGTTACTTCTCCAAGATGTTTGGAATAACTTCCCAGTCAAGTTCCTTCAAAAACTGTGTCCAAGTGTACCCAGACGAAATTATGCTGTTTTGTAAGAAGAAGGTGGTCACACCAAATATTAATCTGATACAGATTCCCTTTGGTTCATTTACTTTGCATTTTGTTACTTTATAAATAAAAACAATTAACACTTCAATTTTTGAAAGCAGCCTTAGGGTATGTTCACACGGCGTAATTGCGGCACGTACTCCTGTGGCGCGGGGGGGGGGCCAGAAGCCCGACTGCCCCATTGACATGCATTACTCGCGGTGCGTAATCGCTGCGAATAACTGACATGTCACTTATCTCCCAGCGCCTACAATACGGTCATATTGTATGTGTGGGGGGACGAGGCACAATCCATAGTTTTCTATGAGAGCCATAGATTATCGTAATTGCGGCGCGTATACGTGCCGAAATATGCAGCGAAATGCGTGCCTAAATAAGCTGTGAACATACCCTTAGGGTTGGTTCAAACTACATTTACAGCTTACGTCAAACATATGCATTTGAAACTAGAAGTTTACATACACTACATAAACATATATACTATGTTTTTCTCACTATCCAACATGGAATCAGAATAAACCTTACCTGTTTCAGATCAATTAGGATTGCCAGATGGCAAAATAATGAGAGAGAATTTTTTAAGGCATTTTTATTACTTTCTGCAAAGGCAAAAGTTTACATACAATTCATTAGTATTTGGTAGCATTGCCCTTAAACTGTATGACTTGGGTTAAATATTTTGGATATCCTTCCACAAGCTTCTTACAATAGTTAATAGGAATTTTGGCCCATTCCTCCTGACATAACTGGTGTAAGTGATCCATGAGGCACAGTAATCCTAGTGTATGTAAATGTTTGAGTTTTGCAGAAAGTTATAAAAAATTATCTCTCTCATTATTCCGACATTTGACAAATATAAATAATTTTGGTTCCTAATTGACCTAAAATGGTTAAGGCTTAATCTGATTTTATGTCAGATAATGAGAAAAACATGCATATGTGTCTTTTTATAAAGTATGTAAACTTCTGGTTTCAACTGTATGTTCTGATACAAACAAAGTATTTTAACGTATAGTTTGACGTAGTCATAGACTGTAATGAGTCAAAGGTAAAGTCAAAGGAACATGTTACGTCCGTAAACTGTCTTTTTCAGGTTCAAAAAGTGTAGTGTGCTACGCTATCCTGCCCTGCAAAAAACTTATACGCTATCATACTGAGGTTTTTATTGTATTGAAGTTTATGATCGACGTCAAATGTATACATTTTTGCACATGTTTTTTATCAGGAATCATCACATAATGATAGACCATCCTTTTACCACAAAAAAAAAAAAAAAAAAAAAAGGATAGTGATGTGATGGAATTATTTCTAAAAACTTCCTGCAGCAATCCAACCAAGACCTGCAAGGAAAATAGCCCAACTAAGGTCCACCATACCATCCATAGATTTCACTACGTATTAATAATGAATTTCATTTTTAATTTATCCTATAGCATCGATTAATCTGTAAGCAATCTGCAGACATTGACATGCTATAGAATCTGTGTGGAACATTGCTGCATTGCGTGCATGAGATTTGTTATTATCTTACTCCCATTATAATTTAATTTGCTACAGATCTCTATTTGCAAATCAACTTAAAAGATCTACAGAACACCTTCCCCTAGTGTATTTGTTCTTACAGTGCAACTTTTCGATATTAAAGGGGTTTTCAGTTTTATAAAATTATAGTTAAATGGAGCCAGGATGAGAAAAATGGAAGAAAATTGATACCCACCACCTTCAGCTCCAAAGCTCCCCAGGATCAACTCTTCTTTACTTCCAGACTCTTGTCCTGACACATAGGAGAGGCTCACACACAATTCACTCACTATGGAGCATGAGTATCTCCTGTGTGTTGGGATGAGAACCATGAAAATGAAGAGGAACAGATCCTGGGAAGCATTGGAGCTGCAGCAGTGGGGGAACAGAAGGTAAGTATCATTTTTCACAATTAACTATACATTTATGTAACTAAACAAGCCCTTAAACTGTCAAGTGACAGTCTAAAAGAGGGCTCCCCAACTCCAGTCCGCAAGGCCCACCAACAGGTCAGGTTCTCAGGATATCCCACAGATATCAATAATGTCAATAATGATATCACCTGTGCAATGCTAAGGAAAGCCAGAAAACATGACCTGTTGGTTGGCCTTGAGGACTGGAGTTGAGGACCCTGGTCCAAAAGAAAGTACCGTTTTGCATCCATATCAAAGTATTTCTCAAAATTTTTTGCATGCCCATAGATCACATTGGGTAACCAGGTCATTGCTATGCCTCCATCAGTTCTTGAAAATAAATTCCTTTACTTAAAATGGAGTTCCAATCAGAGATCACATCAGTCATCTGTGATCATGATTCTGATCAGGGACAGATGTTTGTACATTTTGTAACATTTTGTAACGTTTGTAACATTACCTTCTTTATTTTGCAGCCTGTACCTTTAATCTCCTATGTGTAATCGAACATCTCACATCACATTTTATCCTCTTGTTGTTTTAATTGTTGATTCCTTCACTTGCATTTAAAACTCTTGTTATTCTTTCCCAAGGCCACGACCTTCCATTTGGCACAGTTGAATTCTCTTCCATTTATTCTCCTTAATGTATGTGGGCTGTTTAAATCTTTCTGTATAATGTATCTGCCACCTTCATGATTTGCCAAACTGCCTAATTGGATGTCATTTGTAAATTTTATTAATACGCTCTTTGCCATATGCCAGGATTTTACGGATCCATGTGGCATGTGACCATTTACATTATAACATTTGCACAAATACCCATTTGTTGAAAATTCTCATTTAAAATATTGGTAACCTTCCATACATTTTTAATTTAAACCAATAATTTATCGTGTGGCATCTTGGGATTTGCTAGACAGTAGACAGACACTATCAACTGCTTTCAATTTTGTGAGAGATAAGTAATCTTGTCACAGGAGATAACAGATTCATTTTGACATAAACTCCCTTTAGCTAAACTTTGTAGCATGTCATCCTAAGAGCTTTTTTCTCTCTTTGTCCTTAATTAATCTGCCCTTTAACATTCGTTCAAGGATTTTACATGGTGTTGAGGTCACATTAAATGAGGGAAAAGTTGCCCAGGATTTTGCAATGTTGAATATATTACCCATGTGTTAATTGTCTAGCAATCTCTGCATTGCTCCGTAAAGTTCTAGATCATCTCAATGTCATAACAATTAGCAGTAAAGCTACTTTACATTGAAATCCATATTATATGTTTGTCTTTTGAAAATAGCTAACAGCATTGGTCCGACCTAATAGGTTTTACCTTTATATTTACTTACATTTTCTGCCCTGGACCTACACACCTTATCTATACTGTTTTCTGGTTTTGAAAAAAAGCATTATATATGTTGAACAATTAGTATAGATAATAGAGGGGGTCCCGTGATCAGGAGCTTCATCTCTTGGCTAAAGTAAAGGACGTGGTGAAATACTTCATCTTTCCTGTGGAGGGGCTGCAGGGAAATTGAACACTTTTCTACAGAAAATACATGTTCTGTACATTACAGCTGTTTATTGTGTCTTAGTAAAAACATACTTTTTGATCAATTTATTGTCAAGGGCCACTTCTAAGTAGGTAGGAACCAAAACAGAGAACCAATTTAAAGAGGATTTGAAAACGTTAACAAAAACTGCAAAACTTGTGCTAGTATACTAGTAAGTATTGCTCACATTAACATTTATCTTAAGTTAATTTTTTGTTTAAATTGATTTTATGAAGTGTTGCTAAAACTGACTGTCTGGTAGACCTTATGCCTGATATGACGCCTCTTTGCGGTAGATTGTATCTTCTGTCTGTGCCTGAAACTCAGGCCACGTCACTCTATATCAAAGACAACCTAAAGAAGGGCTTTATCCACAAGTATTCCCCACTTGCTGGTGCTGGTTTCTTTTTTGTGAAAAAGAAGAATGGTTCTTAGAGCCCCTGCATTGATTAGTGGGGCTTAAATAAAATCACTGTCCAAAACTGGTATCTGTTGCCCTTGATCTCTGAGTTTGACTTGCAAAGAACCTATAACTTAATTCGTATTCCCAAAGGTGACGAATGAAAGACCATCTTCAACACCTGTGATAGGCACTTTGAGACTTTTGAATTTGCAATGCTCCAGCGGTGTTCCAGGATTTTGTTAATGAGATTCTTCTTGAACTTCTATACAGTTGTGTTGTAGTCTACCTAGACAACATTTTGATTTTCTCGCTAGACCTAAAAATCATTTGCGATTGGTACTAAGATGTTTATGAGAAAACCGTCTCTACACCAAATTTGAGATGTGTCCTTTTGAGAAGTCCAGTCTGCCTTTCCTCGGGTACGTTGTGAATTACCAGGGGTTGCAGATGGATCCAGTAAAATTGTCTGCTGTTCTTCAATGGCCTTGACCTGTTTGACTCTGGGCTATCCAATGTTTCTAGGGGTACCCAAATTACCATCGTTCTACACTACTCCACCTTGGTGGCGCCCATTGGAGCTCTTATACTGGAAAATAGTAACTCCAAGCTTTGGCCACCAGAAGTTGAAGATGTCTTTGCCTGTCTTAAAGTCGTCTTTGCCACAGCAGCTGTCCTGACTCGACAAAATCCACAGAAAGGTTTCTTCCTAGAGATGGATGCATCTTCTGTGGGAGCTGGAGTGGTTTCCACACATTTGTAGTTGTCACCTGCATTCTTTTTCTCTAAAACATTCTCCCCGAAGTTCCAGCTGTGGACTCCCAAATCCAAAGAATATCTTGAGTCTGGCAGGATAATATTCAGTCTCTTCTATGAGCATCTTCCTGGACAAAGTCTCAAGCATACAAGAAGTGGAGACCTCCTCCTTTGTTCCATCCAGTTCATAATGTGTGGTCAAATATATTTGCCTGAACTGTTCCATCCAGTTCAAAATGTGTGTTCAAGTATGTTTGCCTGAAAATTCCTAGTGTAAAGCTTTTCCCATGCTTCCTTGGACCCTTCTCAGTGCTTCAGCAAATTAATCCAGTGTGCTACAAGCTTTGTTTTCCTACATCTATGTGAATCCAGAATTCCTTCCATATCTCCTTCTTAAAGTTCTCGGTCCTCAACCACTTTTCTCAAAAGCCTGAGAAATCTTCTACAGACATGGATTATGGAAACCTCTATGAGGTTCAAGAAATTCTGTCTGAAAAACTACTCAGAGGTAAAAGGTACTATCTGGTCAACTGGAAGGGATTCGGGCCTGAAGAGAGATCCTGGGAGCCTGAGGAAAATGTTGATACCCCTGACCTCATCTGGAGATTTCAGCAGACTCAGAAGAAGAGGGGAACTTAAGGGGGTACTGTCATAAGATGCATGGTCTTCCCTGCTCTGGACTGTGAATGTTCTCATGTCTACGTCCCCTGTCCCATCCGGAAATCACCTCTCCCCACTCCTGCACCACTCCCATTCCCTGCTTCTAACTGGCGCGCGCAAACCCAATCTCAAGGGCACACATGCACCAGCTCTGTAAAGTTTAACCATCGTTGATTACCAATCACCAGTCACTGGACCTTTTGTTAGGTCTCTACCCTCACATTCCTTGTTAGTTCGTTGGTGTGCTTCTGTTAGTTGTGTGCTTACATATGTTTATTATTCCTGGTATCTGGACTTTTGACTATTCTCAGCCTGCCACCTGTACTGATCTTACTGCTAGTGACCTGATTACGTTTTGCCTGCTGCCAGTCCTGATCTTTCTGCCAGTGACCAGACTACACTTCCACATGCTCCTTCTGCACCATGCTGCACCCTGGATGTCACCACAAGTGGCCATGTCAGGGGTAGTGACCTGAGAGATTTGTGCATCAATGCCCATCATGCCTTGAGGTGGGCTCTGATGAATATAGAGGGGCTACTTAGATTTTGCTTCCTGGCAGGGTTCAAAGTCATCTCTCACGGTTACCCAGGGAATCCACAACCTGTGTGTGTGACACAAAATAACTGTATATAAAATATTCATGGTTTTTTTATTTTTTTTATTTCTTACCTGGCTTTGTCCATTCCTTTTGTAAAATTTTATAATGAAGAAAATGCTATAGAAATAAAATTAGCAGATCACACTTGCTTCTTTTTGCGTGTGTGCATTTTTACTATGTCAGGGTTCAGATGCTATGCCCAGTTCCTCGAGTCATTCATTAAAGCATTTGACAAACAGGTTTCTAAGAAAATAACCAGAAAGCAAAAACCTAAAAGTGTGTCTCATAAATGAAATATGCTGCTGATGACATATACCCTTCTGACCCTGCCACGAACAATGCTTGCAGCTTTTTAACAGCTGTTGGAGCAGAAAATTTGCTTGTACGCAACCCTCTAGCCATAACCATTAATTCCAAAAGGATAGTATTCTTAAATGGAAGTGTAATTTGTCTAGAAGAAATTACAACTTCTTGTGTGACACTGTACAGCTTCCCTCTTTTAGATGGCGATGAATTTCATAGTTGATTTTAGTTTGCCACATTTAACAAAATAGTCAAACATTCCTGTGGGGTACTGAGAAAAATAAAGACTTTATTTCATCATGATTTTTTATTATTCCATTAAATTGGATTGAAAACAAAACATTTGTTTGTTACATTGGAACACTTGATACAACATGAGTTGGAAATGTTTATAGTATTACAGTATACATCCAGTGTTCGGCCTTTGAACGCGGTTTTGAACGCGGTTATGGCCGCGGGTTCCGACGCGGTTTTCGCGGCCAAAACCACGTCCAAATCGCGCCCAGTTTATTAACATGGTTTCCTATGGAAAACCGCGTTAAAAATCACACGCTGCAGGTTTGGCCGCGGCCTTGCCACGCGTGTTTGTGAACTCTCCTGTCAATTCTTGACAGAGAGTCCTCAGCGCACCGGCTGCGCGGTGTGGCCGCAGGTGTGGCCGCGGCTGGCGGCGCGGTTTTCCCCCTGCCTATTAATTTGCATGGGGTCAAACCCTCGCCGCAAGCCGCACCTCAAACCACGCCCCACCCGCGCCGCGCCCAGCGCCCACGCAGAAAACCTGCGTCGAGAGACGCGAGTTTGCAGAGAGGCTAGGACAAGGTTTTGTCTGCGGGAACCGTGGTGAAAGCCGCAGCCAAAGCCGGTGTGTGAACAAGGCCTTACATTTTACATCCAGAAACTCTACCCATGTAGGCAGATAACTCTGATGTGCTTTATGCAAATCTAAGGGCCCATCTATACAGCAATGATTTATAGTTGGTTTTTAGCATGGTTTTTAGATTTTAAAACTGATGAAAATGGAAAACCATTTTCATAGATTATAGAAAATCCAAGCTGTAGTTTACACAGCTCGGAATTTCTGACTGTGGGATTTCAAAACTGTGTTTTCTCAAAAACTGGGAACATGCACAATAATCTGCCGTATTCCACTTGGAAAATGGTGGATTATTACAATATTCAATGCAATGGGACGGCCAAAATCCAAACACTGTTCCCAAATATTGCGCAAAAAGTGCGCAAAAAATCTGAAACCAACAGGAAAACACTTGCTGGATTCTAATTCAGAATCCGACCAGTATTTGTAAATTGCCGTTTGAACACAGCCTTTGATGCCTAAAGTATTTTGGAGGGTGCCTGCAAAATGTCAGATGGATGCTGTTTTGTCATATGTTGGGTCAGTTTGCTCCTATGATCATGTTTAGAGCATTTTCTCATGCATCTAGAAAATACTGCAATGTGTCACAAGTCTAACATATTTCCCCTGTGTATGTCCCATATAGCAATGCAATTCAATAGAGGTTTAAAATTGCATTGAGTAGTGAATCTGCGGTTATTGCAAGACTAGAACCTATGGCTGCATGATGTATGTTATAGTTTTATAAAATCTGTAGAGATTAGGGGCCACATATAAAGGGTTCCCTAGGCCTGCAGCCTTGGTATATCAAATAAGTGAAAAAATACCACCACCATTATCAATTTCAGATGGTCACATTGTCTGCATGGGACATAAGTGGCTTCCCCCAGCTGCCAAGCCATTCAACACTGTCTGATTCACTAACCATATTTACACATATTTTAACCAGAGTAACATCATAGTAAGGCATTATTGCAAAGACTAGATCATACTTCAGAGAGCTCTATGTAAGAACTGTGTAAGTTTAAAAATTACTTTTTAGACTTTAAATACATAGCTTCTACATTTTGCAATGTTATAGTACAAGTTTTATTATGCTATGTACTAGAAGAATAATGAAATGGGGTGGGAGAAGTTCAAAAAGTATCTTATAGGGGTATTCCCATCATTGATTATCTTGGAACATGTAGGCAAAGGTAAATAAAGATTCTTAGCAACAGGCCCGGACTGCCCATAAGTCAAATCGGGCATTTGCCCGGCGGGCCGCTGGGGTCCGGGCCGCAGGGCCGGCTCGGATCGCCCGCCGAGGGGACCAGTGTTTTCCCCCTGGCGGGCCCCGTCCCGCAACAGGGGCCGCAATGGTCGCATCAGCGACCGGACCCCTGTTGCAGGGGACCGACAGGCCCCCCTCGCCAGACGGCTGCACGGCCGGGTCACCGACCCAGCCATGCAGCCATCACGGCTGCCGCCTGCACCGCGCGGTGCAAGCAGCGACCGAGGCTGAACAGCTGGGATCTTCTGATCCCGTCTGTTCAGCTCCTAGGAGGACGCGGGGCAGGCGCGCGATGTGATGACGTCATCGCGTGCCCGCTCCGCGGCCCGCACACTGCTGCCGGCGGCCTCCGGGGAAGAGGAAAGAACAGGAAGAAGCAGAGACTTCAGGTAAGTATTGTTTTTATTTTTTTTTTTTTAAAACTACCAGCCCCTGTCTAGCTATATACCAGCCCCTGTCTGCCTATATACCAGCCCCTGTCTAGCTATATACCAGCCCCTGTCTGCCTATATACTGCCCTGTCTAGCTATATACCAGCCCCTGTCTGCCTATATACCAGCCCCTGTCTAGCTATATACAAGCCCCGTTCTAGCTATATACCAGCCCCTGTCTGCCTATATACCGGCCCCTGTCTGCCTATATACCAGGACCTGTCTACCTATATACCAGGACCTGTCTGCCTATATACCAGCCCTGTCTAGCTATATTCCAGCCCCCTTTCTGCCTATATACTGCCCTGTCTAGCTATATACTGCCCTGTCTAGCTATATACCAGCCCCTGTCTTGCTATATACCAGCCCCTGTCTGCCTATATACCAGCCATGTCTTGCTTTTTACCTGCCCTGTCTAGCTATATACCAGCCCTGTCTAGCTATATACCAGCCCTGTCTAGCTATATACTGCCCTGTCTAGCTATATACCTGCCCTGTCTAGCTATATACCAGCCCTGTCTAGCTATATACTGCCCTGTCTAGCTATATACCAGCCCTGTCTAGCTATATACTGCCCTGTCTAGCTATATACTGCCCTGTCTAGCTATATACCAGCCCTGTCTAGCTATATACTGCCCTGTCTAGCTATATACTGCCCTGTCTAGCTATATACCAGCCCCGTCTGCCTATATACTGCCCCGTCTGCCTATATACTGCCCCGTCTGCCTATATACTGCCCCGTCTGCCTATATACTGCCCCGTCTACCTATTTACCAGCCCTGTCTGCCTATATACCTGCCCTGTCTGCCTATATACCTGCCCTGTCTACCTATATACCTGCCCTGTCTACCTATTTACCTGCCCTGTCTGCCTATTTACCAGCCTGGCCTACCTATAAGTGGCCCTGTCTATATACTAGCCCTGCCTGGCTACATACTGGCCCTGCCTGCTTACATACTGGCCCTGCCTGCCTACATACTGGCCCTAGCTGGCTAATTACTGCCCCTGGCCCTACCTGGCTAATTACTGGCCCTACATGGCTAATTACTGGCCCTACCTGACTGGTTACTGGGGACAGCCCTAGCTACCTGGCTGATTACTGGGGGCAATCCCAGCTACCTGGCTGATTACTGGGGGCAGTCCCAGCTACCTGGCTAGTTACTGGGGGCAGCCCCAGCTACCTGGCTAGTTACTGGGGGCAGCCCCAGCTACCTGGCTAGTTACTGGGGGCAGCCCTTGCTACCTGGCTAGTTACAGGGGTAGGCCCTGTCTACCTACCTAATGGGGGTCTACCTATTTACATGCCACTTATCTGACATTTTTTAATTTCTAATTTTTAGGGTCTAACATACGCTGTTTGGGGAATTGATAGGAAAGTGCTGGTAAAGAGAGGAGTCTAAGATGTATTTGTGGTAAATTCTACAGAGACGAGTAGTGACCACTAGAAGAAGACACTGCATGCTGTACTGGACAGAGAAAGAAATGGAAGGGAACAACTCATCAGGGAAGAAATCATGGAGGTTTGGGTCAGAAGGAGAAGAAAAGGAGAAGAAGACAACTCCCATTAGAGATGATGTCTCCTGTGAGTCCCTGATGTCAGGGGTCATTTTACTTCTGTGTTGAATCAGTGCTGTATTCATGTGATGGTGACCTGACTACTGGGGATGTGATTGGTGGGGTTGTAGGTTATGCTGGTGCTTATGTAGTGTCAGTGTGGGCTTGTCCCTGATTGTAAAGCAAGTGCACACCTGACTCTGTGATGAGGGGTTTCTCTGCACCACTATTTCTTTCTTTCTTGTGTTTAGGGGGCTTTCACTCGGAGCGGTTTTGGTGCATTTTTGATGCGTTTTTTTGTGCAGAAATGTACAGCATTAACTGCTCTGCCTTTCTGCACAAAACCGCACCAAAAACACATAAAAAACGCACCAAAAACACATAAAAAATGCATCAAAAACTCTCTGTGTGAAAGCAGCTTTATAGTGTAGTTTATTTTAGAAAGTGTTGAGGTGCGAGAACAAGGGACATTTTGTAATCGGATATTGTATGTAGGCTGCTGGGAGCTTAGTGCCAGGGCTGATTTTTATTCCCAGTCCGGCCCTGCTTAGCAAGTATACTCTATTAATATTCTGATTTTGCTTCCTTTACCAGAGTAAGGGCAGTTCTTATCTCCAAGTTCCCCTAGGTATCTGTAGATTTTATATACTATGTGGTATATATTTTCTTGTTTTATGGGACACTGGATTTCCACTGCTTTTGTATGTGATTGCTATGGTGAATGGTTCATAGCACCATATGTGCCTGTCATATTTAAATGCTGCAGGTGAGCTGACTTACTTTCGATTTAACCATTTATCAAACTTTAAAAAAAATTGCTCGTGGGGTGGAATAGAAATAAAGATGGCACTCCTGGAGCCTTTATTAGGTCTTTAGCTGACAACCCAATGGCATGATCAGGTGAAAGTGGGAACCCCTTATCATGATCTAAAAACTTAGATCCCGTGGTTGCTATTGACTTCAGCATCTAAGTGCTTAAACAGCAGAGATCGGAGATACTGCAGTAAGCAGCTGAAACACATGACGTATTTAATGGCCTTAGTGCCATGTGTGCCATCTCGATGTCAGGGTGTGGCTTACTTGAGTAAGGCACAATTAGCTGCAATCTTCTGCTTTTTGGGCCTCACCGAAGACCCATGTGGGTCGTGTGTGGTGGCTGGGATGCTAGTAGGGCATCACCGAAATGAGAAGAAAGAGCCAACTGCAATCATGTTACCAGTAGCACATCAGAAGTTTAACAGGTTGTCCAATGTCAATCCAGCAACTGGTCTCAAAAGACACCTAGAGATATGAAGCCAGTGTTAGGCTGAAAAAATGACTCCAATTGTTCATCCACATGATATACGACAATAGGAAATCCTATTAGAATAGCATATCTCTATCACATATACATTGCCCACAGAGAAGCAATGTCAGCTCTAGGTCAAACTTTGCATTTAGTGTCCAACTTTGTTACTTATAAATTGGAGACTTGGATTCAAGTCCATGCTCATAATATAAAATCACTCAAAATAAAAAGTTGACTTCAGTTTATCCTTTTCTAAAGTTTAAAATATGAGCAAATGCTAAACGGGCAAAGTTTATTACATTGTGTTTATGTCTATACCAGATGGGCTGTAAATATCCGAGTCAAAGCCTTACGATGCTACTTTGTGATGATACATCTGTACAAACCGGGATGACAAAATTTGTAATGCAAGTGCCTGATCTTTTTATGAGCTTCTCTGTAAATAAGCAGAAGTCATTTTAGTTTAATTTAAGACTTTCTCATTTCATTTGCTCTCCTGTCTGTGAATGCATGTAAAGCACATAAAGTACACATGAATTGTGTGAGGAATTATGACCCCTATTAAAGGCATATCATTCCTCAAGATAGAAATTTTCCAGGAATGTTCATCAAATGTGGCCACAGGTTTTCCATAGAGCCCCGTTGTGCTCATTTGCGGCTGTTATTTCAGATGGTCTGCAAAACCGCAAACCGTCTGCAAAACCGCAAACCATCTGAAAAACCGGCCGTTGATAGGGACCGACCGTTCATATAGATGTATTAAAAGAGAATATACAAAATCAGATGGCAAAAAAAAATTAATAACCATAAACATATTAAAACAAAAAGTACCAAATTTCTCATCTACCGCCACATAGCCACCAGACCTAACTATTACAAAACATTAAAATTAGGGAAAAAAACTTACAGGTGATGCACTTAGATACTACTTGATTTCTATTCACTCACAGATTCAGAGGTTACATATTATCACATGTTATATGCGCCTGAAGTACGCCCTGCAAATACATGATTGAAAGTTATGATTACCCGCCGTTTTCCCCGATGTGTATTGTGTGCCAAGAGAAAAAAATGATATGTCGGGGAACGTGAGTGTCTGTGGAAGCCAGCACAGAGCTAGCCAGCGCATACGTCTTAAACACCTGGCGTATAGTGGCACATACAGTATGCGTCGCTATACGCCCCAAAGACGCCGTGTGACCTCACCCTTAGAGAAGCAATTCGCAGTGAGCCTGAGAAGTCATAAAGGTCAGATCTACTCTCCAGAAGGTCTGTTGTAACACTGTGAGATCAGGTTTCAAACAGCATGCAAAGACAAGAAATAACTGTCTGATGATTTGGAGAAGAGAGAAACAAAACTAATTGAGCTGTGCCTGTCAGATCAACTTGCCTGATGAAGGGTTAACAACAGTGAACAAGGCTACAGAGCTGAAAGTTTAAGTTTGTAAGTTAGACGTTTAAGACATAGCAGGGAATGCCAACACCATCCCAGCCACAAAGTAGAGAGAGGTGGTCAGTAACCTAGGAAACCTTTTATTAACAAGAAGGAGATAACTTCTCTAACTTTAATACCAATTTATTTGGTATTAATCTTTGTTTATATTTGCCTACATGTTTCAAGCTAATTAATGAAATGGAAATACCTCTTTAAATAGGAAGAAAGAGCCGTCATAAAGCGGAGTACATAAAATGTAAAATCCTAGTTTACCCTAGATCCCTACGGTGCTGAGCCAATTGGCTCTAAGAGTTAAAAAAAAAACCTTTCTATATCTAGGTGTCTTGTCGCTAAGTTTGCCACCCCTTTTAAAAACCATACCCACACTTTTTTTTGTAATGCCTTTTTTACAGGCCACTACATGCACTCATAAATCATAATCGCTACATAAAAAAAAATCATGGTCGTTTTGTATGAAACTTGTTGCCGACACTCCAATTCTAAATCGAAATAGAGGAGTGTAGAATGTGGCAGTATGTATGAACCTGATGTATGTGGGATCATAAATCTGGTGTGTAGTATGCCTTGTATAGTGTACAGGAGTTGTTCACTACACTTACATAGCAAATATTTGGTGCATAGCATATCTTTGGCGCATTCAAAATTGCTGTGTCTGACGCAAGTTTTGTCATATAACTGTTCATATAGCTATAAAACAGGGCTACAACAGTTTTTTGGTGCAAGATATGTCCAAAAATGGTGCAGCCCTAGTCACACATGTTCCCCCATGTTTTTATATTATTATATTCTAAGAGTCAAAACTTTATTTTACTTTTTTGTGCATGCAAGACTTGCGGGATAAGTTTATTACTAAAAAGTAGCCTTAGCACCAGTCCCCATACAATATCTGTCCTCCCATAATCCCACATACAATATACAGTATGTCCCCCCACCAACCCATATAAAGTATCTGCTCCCTCACCTGCAACCCTGAAGCTGCAAATCTATTTGGAGAGATAATACATGGTTGGTTAGCAAGACATAGAGAATACAGAAAAAAGTATGACTGCAAGATTAGACTACAGAGCTCTGGTTGTAGTCTGAAACCATAGAGACACATAGGTTTGCATAAGTCACAAAACAGTAACAGATTTTTAATTAAAGGGGCTTTGCCATGAAGTGAGTTTCTTACCTCTTATCTGCTCAGCAGAGAATATAAACAAAGCATGATGAGTCATGAACGGCTGCAGGGGGAGAGGGAGGGGGTGAGCAGAGACGGAAGAAGCAGGTAGCGTCTCTAAAGTTTACTCAAATAATAACATTACAACTAGGGGATTCTCTATACAGTAGACATCCTCATACACTGCACTTTCTCCCCAGCCTCTTGCAAGCTTCTTCATGTTCTCTGTCATCAGATAAGAAGTGCAAACACGCAAGCGGGGCCAGTTCAGCACCTGTCAGCTCCTGGTCGTGTCTAATGTAAACTTTCAGGAAACTAAGGGGGACTGAGCAATGCTGTAGCTCTCACTGGCTTCACTTTTTGTAATCACATATATTTAGAAAAGTGATTAAATACCCATTTTGGAGGATCCCACATCAACATTACATTGTGGCAAAACCCCTTTAAAGATATTTACAAAGCAGACATACTCTTTGAAGTTGTGCATCTATTTAACAAATCTAAGCTGAAGTTTAAGAGATCTTTGGAAACTTTTTAGCGTTATTAGGAAGCAAGAGACAAGATAATTCTTATGTTGTATTATTGTTCAACTATTCATATCTCAGATTTCCAAAATCTAAGTAGGGGGTACTCAGCTCCATTATGCTTAATGATCTATCGCTTTATACTCAAGAAACATTCGCTCCTGCCTAAAGTTTCACACATATTGGAAAATGTAAAAGGAAAATGACATTTAAAAGTGTTGCTTTTTTTTTTTTTTTAATAAAGCCGCCCTGCTTATTCAAGAGAAAATCTCTAGAAATAATGAAGAACAACAGGTTTTCAAAACTTTTTGCACTGGGAAAATTACAAGTTGTCAAAGCATTGTGTCTACGTACAAGGCATAAACTCCAGCACAGGCTTTCAGACGACCTTGTCATATTTCCTAGCGCTGAATTACTTTAACCTCTTGCTGTATATTGTCTTGAAAAGTTTCTCCAAGTTGCTATTCAACTTCAGCGAAAGTTCACAGCCAACGTTTCATCAATTACTGAAAACTAAGCCCCCAAGAGCACAGTACAGTGTCAGCCCATAAAATGTTACTGTCTGGGTAAATTATTCATATACATAAAGCACAGTCAATGGCAGCACCAAATCCCAAGCTGAAGGCATATTGATCAAAAGTTCCCTGTTTACCTCTCGTTTCGACACATCATTCATGTTTGTCTATTTTTGGACAAGTCTGAGGCTCATTAATTATTATGATATGTTTACAAGTCTGTTTGTGCGACTGCAAGAAAGAGAAAAATGAATTATAGCAAACTATTCATTATTTTCTACTTGTCGGAAAGTATAATGTATAACAAGTGCTTCATTTTTTGTGTTTTTATGTTAAAGCTAGATAAACAACAACTGCTTACTGTTTGCTTTTACATATACATGATTCGATTGAGTTACTAGGACCATAATTGGGTGAATTGTGTGAGCCCTGGATCTCTGTAAAATGTGGAATACTTACCAGTTGTGCAGTTTTACTTACATTAATTGAAATGATAGGGGCCCATTTTTGTACAATTATCAAATTTGTATAGGTTTTCAAGGTAGAAAACATTGGAACATTGGAAAATGAGCTTCTATATGAACTTATTTTCAGGAGCCAGCTATATCACCCTGGTTGCAGGCTCAGACTGGCCTACAGGGGAGCAGCGGAAACCCTGGGCATGTCAGGCTCTTGGGTATGGAAGGCATGGGGCTGTTTTTCAGGGAGAAAGAAAAAGAAAGAGAGGCAGAGTGCAAGAGTCATGTGCAGTATTTGCAGTCATACACAAAAGTTGTAAAATTGGCCCAAGAATCAACATCTATAGAGAGCCCCGGACACAGTAGTCCAATACTGCCTGGTTGGTAGACGTAAGCTTCTACCACCCTGCCAAAATGACTACTTTCTCTATGTGAACTCTCTGTGCAGTAGTCAATGCACACTGAAGGTAGTCTATGAAAACCCTGTAAGCTGTCTACATGGAATCCCTAATACTGTATATTACTGCCAACGTAAAGAGAACCGTTTGCTATTCCTTCCATCTCTGTTTTAGCACATAATATTCCCCACGAAATAGCAATTCTGGAGCAACTTTGCTTAGATCTCTCTATTGTGTATTTTCCCTATTATTCTTTCTAGGAATCCATAATCAATCTGACAACTGAGTGTTACCAACTGAGGACATATCCCTGCACAGCCTGACGCTGTCCCATCAGTGCTGACAATCAGAATGTGCAGGGAGGCACCTCACGAAAACTGGAATGGTAACACCCAGTTGACTGATTCAGTAATACATTTCTAGAAGGAAAAGCAAAGGAACAGCACAGCACAGAGTTATAAGAGAAGATGCTCCAGAATTGTTTTCCCATGGGGGAAACAAATATTTACTAAAATAGACCTGTCAGGGGATGGCACAAGTCTTCTTTGACGTTCCCCAGACCACTTATTCGCCCTGCAGTCAATGTATTCTACTATTAGTTCATTGATGCACCACATTTATATGACTGGCAAAACTGTTCACATGTCTAAGAGTATTTTTTCTGCTATGGCTTACTAATGCTGCTTGTTTCAAAATTAGGCACGTTATAAAGCATTCGTGTCACTTTGTAATACACCTAAGATCGGGGTGGAGGGGGCGTGCTGGTGGCGTGTCACACTATAACCGTATGATTCTACACATTTATGACTTTAGTATGGCAAAAACAGGCGCATTACTGCTGGAACTGATAGACCAATTTAAAAGTGGTTTACATGAGCCAAAGGTTACACTTTGTAGCTAGAAAGTGTTAAATCTATGACCTACAGTAGAACAGGTTCATAGATTCAGGCACATTCTATGCTACTAATGTGCGCAATAAAAATGGTGCCTGGGCCCCAAAATACATACATGTCGCCCAATGTGTCTAAAATAATAGGAATTGTGGCATATAGGTTTCTGATTCAATCGTAAGCAGAATTTTGGCTCATTTTGCTTAGTTAATTTGTCCGATTACAGTATATCTGCTCCTTGCTCTTAGAATTAATACTTACAGGGGCTAGAGTTATCCTGGACAAGGCTTTTAAATGTAACTGATAGTGGTGTAAGATGAGCTTTTCTTTTTACTTGCAAATATAATTCAGATTGAAATTTTTAAGTATAGTGAAAAAAGTTTCACTCATATACATTAGAGTGATCTATTGCTTATCTAGAAGTCATTGCTGTCCACAATATTCTTAAAGGGAACCTGCCAGGTGTTTTATGCTGCCCTATCTGAAAGCAGGAGGGATAAAGGGAGAGAAGCTGAGCTTTGTGATATATAGGGTTATATGATTTGATGCTGAATTTCTAAGGCTATGTTCACATGGCTTAACTGTGGGGCCTACAGTACGCCCCGCAATTACGCCCACCGGCCCATAGACTGCTATTACTGACGACGCGATTGTGTTGTACGAGCGGAGAGAGGAGGCGTAATTCATAGTGCTTTATGAGAACTGTGGATTACTGTAATTATTGGGGCGCATTTTGCTCATATTAGAGCACAGTACTCTCTCAATACGTGGCGAAATGCGCCCCAAAATATGCCGTGTGAACATACCCTAAGTAAAAGGCAGAGAAAATCTGTGAAAGTGAAAACTAAACTAAAGTACTGTTTACTCCACCCACATATAGCGACTGATAATTTGGTCTGTACACACTTTGATGCTGGGAAAGATGTCAATCACTATGTGGGCTGGGTAAGCAGGACGCCTACTGTTGCTTAAGGAGTCTGGTCAGTTTTTTCTCTGCTTTTCACTCACAAATCCTGATCCAAATCTCCCTCTATCATAAATCATCTGACACATTCCCTCTATGGCAGCAGTCCAGTTTTGACCTAAAATGATGCCTATTTGTTATTTTCCCCAGTATGTTCCCCTTTGTTGATTTTTTAGTTCAGCTCCATTAAAATAAAGCTGTGATCTGTGCCTAAAGGGAGTATGTAAAGGCTTAGGCACACCTCCTTAGGCTGCTGCTCTGTCTCTTCCCACTTTAGCTTTGCCTTCCAGATTGGTTGCTATGGATAAACATTAGGGATCCTAACATAGAGATCTTTTTTCTAGTACATCAATGGTAGAATGATTTCTGTAAGTAAAGACTAATAACTAGAGATGGGCAAATTGATCCTAACAAAGTGGAATTCGTTTAGAATTTCAGGAAAACTTCGGTTCTGAACGAAGTCGAAGTTTGGGGGACTTCGGGTGAACGAAGTGTGCTTTTGATTGATAAAATGGCTGCGAGCACATGGCGTTACATGGGGCAAAGCACTCTGGGAGGAAGAAGGGCATAGCCTGCATGACATGTGCAGAGATGAAGCCAATCAGAGACCGGCGGGATTCTGTGACGTCACCGCACTATATAAGTCCGGGCGCGACGCTGGGAGCTCACACTCCTCTCACTGTACTGATCAGGGAAGGTGCTGCCGCGGCTGCTTATGATAGCTCTCACTGAAGAACTGATTTTTATACAGCGATTTTTGGGGGGTGTCTCAGCTTGTCTCAGAGACTGCCTCTCTTAAAGTTCTATTTCTGATTTTTTGGTGTATTGGATCTGAAGTCCAGTGTGCGTCCACTGCAGCTGCATATACATTTTAATGATATCTGCTCACAGCACATTGAATATCCAAGGGGGATCTAAGCCAGTTCCTGTTGTATTCATTTAAAGAAACAGCGTTTTTACAATATAAATACCACCTCATTTTTGGCTGCTCAATTCTTTTGCACAATTTACATCCAGGGATTAATTAAGCGTTGTTTTTCTGCTGTGGTGACTCCAAGAAACCGTCTTTTTCACCGCCAAAAATTACAATTTTCCTGTACCATAATTCACAAGCAAAGGTTAATTACAATTTTTTCTCTTGTTGTGTAGCGTAGAAAACACGCAATTGTAACACGCTACAAAGCTAGTAGTTTGTGGCTGCTCAATTCTTTTGCACAATTTACATCCAGGGGTTAATTAAGCGTTGTTCTGCTGCTGTGGTGACTCCAAGAAACCGCCTTTTTCACCGCCAAAAAAAAATATTTTTCCTGTAGCCTAATTCACATGCGAAGGTTAATTGCAAATTTTTCTCTTGTTGTGTAGCGTAGAAAACACACAATTGTAACACGCTACAAAGCTCGTAGTTTGTGGTTGCTCAATTGTTTGGCGCAATTTACACCCAAAGGGTTAATTAAGCGTTGTTTCTGCAGTTGTACCAAAAAGAAACTTTGTTTTTCACCGCCACAGAAGAAATTCTGTAGCATTTAAATTCATATCCGAATTTAAATTTAAGCCTGTTTGTGCTTTTATTTTTCAGTAAAATAAAACCAGATTTTTTAAAAACGGCAAAATTACAAGCAATTTTTCCTCCCATTTGTGGAGCGCAATTTATATCCAAGGGTTCCCCAATTTCTTAGGGGTTTCCCATTTGGAGTAAAATTTACGGGGTTGTATTTATCATATACAAAATTATCTTCATAAAACGGGTGTCTTTTTAACATTTTAGAACAAACAGAAAGTCAACAGGAGGTGGCAGCTCTTCCCCCTGCGAGTGGCAGGGCAAAAACATTCCGGGCCAGGTCACAGCAAAAGAAAGGGGACTCGCAGAAAGGGGGTACTGGGTGAGGCCAAAACTGCCGCTTTTCTCTAGGGGGCCCCGTGTTTTTTTTCAAAACCCCCAAGGGTTTCTTTTTTGGTTGACTGGGCCCTTTTCCAAATTCCTCCCAATGACACTGACAACCCCACCCAAAGAGTCGGGGGGAATTCAGACAAAACCCTTTTTTTGGGCTTCCCCCAAAAGGTGGGTCAGCGGCCCTCACCGGGTCCTCAACCCCCCTTTCTGCCCCATCCGGTTTCCCTCACCCAGAGATTCAAAATGTGGTTTTTGGGCTCAGCGCCCCCTTAATATAGCGAGGATGAAAAATTTGAGGGGGGCATTAAAGCAGCTTCTTGGCAGGAAAAAAGGGGGCCCAAATACCCCCGGCTTCTTGCAGTAGGGAAAAAGTATAGATTTTGAGAGTGGGGGGGAGGTCATGTTTGGGGGGGTTTCGCCTCTGAAATTCCCCAAGCCCGGTGATGAGGAAACGGACATAAAACAAAAATAGATAATGATGACCCCGCCCGCATTTGGGGAAACCCCGGGGTAGGCAAGGGCTTCATATCGTCGGGAGAAGAGGGCGTCATTTGCGGTCAGGCATTTGGCGCAGCCACAATGGGTCGTGGGGCCCGGGTGAGTCATCGGGTTGGGCCCGTGTGGGGTGGGGAAACCCAAAGCGGCCCGGGGAAAAAAAACCCGTTTGGCAGGGCCCAAAGGGAAAGTAGCGGCACGGGGGAACAGCGGGGGGCAGCGGCGGCAGTATTTTCGGTAAAAATCCGTTACTTGCGGTGGGGGCAGTTTTTTTGGGCTTGCTAAGACACCGGAGGGCCAATAGGGGTTAAATTTTAAATCTGTGGGCAGAAATGAAGCGGGCCGGGAGCAAAACCTTGGCCCCAAACGGCCCTGCTTAAACCCCTGCAGGGGTCCCCCCATCCCGGGGGGCCTGGAAAACGGGGCCTCAGATGTGGTGGCCCCCTTTCCGCCGCCCCCGCAACGCAGCAGCGCCCCAGTGGCTGCATCCCCATTGCGGGCCGTCAAGGCTTTCCCAAACCTCTGCAGAAGGGACCCAGATTCTTTTTGGAATCTTTCCCCCGGGTTTCCAAAAGCTCCTGCTTTTTTGCTACTCTTTGATCGCCGTTTTTGTTCGCGGGCGATTGAAAAGAGAAAACCAGTATGCCCCAAACCAAATCCTAAGGTGCAAAGGGCTGACCGTACCCCCCTGCCCCAATTTTTTTTGGTGCTGAAACCCCCCTTTCCCTTTTTCCAAACGGGGGACTCTGCACCATTCAGGAACTAAGGGTTTGGGTGCCGAGCCAAAGGGGAGATTTCCAAGCCGTAATTTTTTTTCCCAAAAAGGCAAGTCCCCAGCATTTCAAAAATTATGTAGAACAAAAAGGGGGTGGGCCAGTCCCTTGAGCTTATGGGGTTTTTTTCCCAAGGTAAAGGGGGCCCCCGCGCGGGACTTTGGGAGCTGTAACTCGGGTCGGGCCGGGCATGCCTTTAGGCCCCACTGGGGGGGAATGTTTTCCTGCCCAAGAACCCAACAACTTGGACAGGGGGGGAAAACCGTTTTTCCTCCTCCCGTTGTAAACTGCGGTTTCCTGCGCCAATTTCCGCCCCCCTCCTCCCCACCACAACCCCCCAATCTCAGCCCCCAAAAGGGTACTGCTCCTTCATCCCACATGTGTAGGGCACAGGGGTTGCCCACGCAGTTCTACCCCTTTGGCTTCCCTCGGCAACGAAGTCACACGGGGAGGGACTGCTCCGATCGCTTCAAAAAATCGATGTGGGGCTTTCTCCGCGCCAACTGCAAATCGGAACCCTGGTGAGGACAATGGGAGGAACTTGGTTCCCAAAGCTGAAACCCAGGATGGAAGGCCATGTGGGGCCCCGCATGGCGGGACGTGTTCAATCTGGTTGTGAAAAGTTCCTGAAGTCCCTTTCCCCCGATCTTCCCGAAAAATTCGAAAATGGCCAGGGAAAAATGTGCTGACTTCAACCATTTCCCACAAAGCCGGAACACCCCCCCCTCAAGTTGCAGCGGCCCGAACGGCCCCCCCAAAAAACTCTTGGGAAAGGATGTATCCCCCATTGGAATTCCGCCCGAACATGTTGGACCCCACTGTTTTGAACAGAGAAAGGTCATTAATGATTTTTTTATGAACCAGGCGGGGCAGGGGTAAATCCCCCCGTGTAAAATTTGATGCACCCGTGGCAGCTCATGCGTGACAACCCGCTGTTTGTTAAGGCCATTCGGGGAAAGGGCCCCATTATTTGTCAGTCGCCAGGGGTTCGGGATGAAAAACTCATTTCCACTGCTTCATGTCCCCGGAACAGCTGCTGAAAAAAAAATCTGTTGGGGGAGGGGACTGGAGACGTGGGGGGACTACATTCGCGGCCACATGAGTCCCGGGGGGGACTGAAATGGGGGGAGGAGGAGGAGGACATTGGAGCAGAAGCATTTTCCTTTGGGGGAAATGATTTGGGTTTTCTAAACCCGGTGACCCAAAAAGGAGGGGGCCCGGAAAAAGCTGGAAAGGAGGTAGATGGAGATGAGGAAGACGAGGCAGATGACCTCAAGCACCGTGGCAGTATACAGTGGAGATGGAGGCAGGGAGCTCCTCGCAGTCACTTGTGCAGATGGCCCGCAGCATGCAGATTTGCCTGGCTAGTGACAGCCGAATAGTCAGCATCCGGCAGAGGGATGACTTCTGGCTCCACCCTATTGGACCCTCGCTACCGGTCCAAAATGGGAGCCTTTTTCCCAGCTATTGAGAGGGGAGGACAAACTCGAATACTATAGGGAAATCCTCCGTAGTCAGTTGGCCGCTGCCTATGTGCGGCATCGTCCCTCCTCTGACAGGTTGCCCGGGGGGGGTTCTTCAGCACCCCACGTACTACCCCGTGGCTGCTGGGGGAAGGTGGTGGGGGGGGGGTAGGAGCAATACCAGCTCCATCAGCAGCAACCTGGGGTCTGGAGTAAACTGAGAGCAGCTTCCTTCACCCGCCTTGGGAGGAGGGCGGGCGCCAACAGCAGCAGCAGCTGGACCTGGAGCAGACCTGAACCAACAGGTGGTGGACTACTTGGACAGCACTCTGCCACCCCAGTGGGCAGCCTGGACTACGGGCAGCCAAACTGGATGTGTGGCCGCACTTGCCGACTTTGCAGTGGGGGAAGCTGTCCTGCCCGGCCAGTAGTGTGGCATCAGAGCGGGTGTTCAGTGCGGCGGGGGCCCTCGTTACCCCAAGGAAAACCCCCCTTGTCCATGGGAAATGTGGGAACGACTGCCTTTGTCAAGATGAAATTTAGGCGTGGATCGGCCAGGATTTCCACACACCAATGCCTTAGGCGTCAGCTACATCAGCCATAACGCCTCACCCAAACTGTGAGAAATGAGTTTTTGGGTTCAAACTTTCCTGCCTCAGCCACTAAACTGATGCCGCCACCCGCCTGATGCCACACATCTGACAGTTTCTCCATCTGCCACCAACCATCTTTACCAGGGACTGGTATTGCCACCCACCTCCACACTCTGTCATTGTGCCACTGTCTGACCTCATGCTGCTGCCGCCGTCACCTCCACTCTCTGTCATTGTGCCACTCTGTGGCCTACTCCAGTTTTTGCCACCTCCAGAATGTCACTGTGCCACTGTCTGACCTCATGCTGCTGCTGTGGCTGCTGCCGTGACCTACACACTGTGTCATTGTCCCACTCTGTGGCCTATTCCTGTTTTTGCCACCTCCAGAATGTCATTGTGCCACTGTCTGACCTCATGCTGCTGCTGTGGCTGCTGCCGTGACCTAGACACTGTGTCATTGTGCCACTGTCTGACCTCATGCTGCTGCTGTGGCTGATGTCGTGACCTACACACTCTGTCATTGTGCCACTGTCTGACCTCATGCTGCTGCTGTGGCTGCTGCCGTGACCTACACACTGTGTCACTGTGCCACTATCTGACCTCATGCTGCTGCTGTGGCTGCTGCCGTGACCTACACACTCTGTCATTGTGCCCCTCTGTGGCCTATTCCTGTTTTTGCCACCTCCAGAATGTCATTGTGCCACTGTCTGACCTCATGCTGCTGCTGTGGCTGCTGCCGTGACCTACACACTGTGTCATTGTCCCACTCTGTGGCCTATTCCTGTTTTTGCCACCTCCAGAATGTCATTGTGCCACTGTCTGACCTCATGCTGCTGTTGTGGCTGCTGCCGTGACCTCCACACTGTGTCATTGTCCCACTCTGTGGCCTACTCCTGTTTTTGCCACCTCCATAATGTCATTGTTCCACTGTCTGACCTCATGCATTATGAGACCTGAACATAGAAACCACTCCAATCTCAAGACTCGTTCAGGTTGCACAGCTTTCTTTATATTAAATCCCCTTTCTGTTAGAAGCTGTGATGGACGAAAAATTAGAATGATTAGAATGATTGTTCATCAAGACATTTTCAGTAAATCTCAAATTCTAAGTTGTATTCTCTCAAACAAAAAAAAAATATAAATATTGTCTGGTTAAGCCCTTTACACCTCACAAATTCAGAATATGGTTGAGAGACCTTGAAGAGAATCACCTTGGATGACTATCGCACTTCCACATAAATTCGTGTGCTGACCTTTGCTATCTGTGAATCAGATTTACAAAGCTTCTTACCCACTGGCAATGTAACCAATTTTTTTCCAAGTTTTTCATGTACAAAGAAAGTGTCAGATCAGTAATACAAGTAAACTGCATAGAGAAATATCCAGAGGATTGTATGAAAGCCGGGTGACAAATCAACAGGGTAGCAAAAAGAACGAACAGGTCAAATATGTGTATACAGGGGTTTAACTACTGTTCCTAGAGCCTCACAGCAAAATGAGACACGGCCCCAACACTTGATGATGGAAAACTCAAACTAAAGCTACAAATATACATAGTACTATATATTAGAAAACCCACAAAGTAGTGATAGGTAGAAGAAACCCCCATTATCTAAAGCACTTTACAATATTCTGACACCTAAGCCTCCTCAAGCTCTGAACCCTATAGCAGCTGCTGTGACAGTTACTGCTATAGTTACGCCCCTGCGTATATACATATATATGAAGTAGTATACTCTCTGGAAAAGCATTTTTAGATATTACAGACAAGGATATAATACCCAACTCTTAGGCTATGTCCACTCAGGCAAAACTGTTTTTTATTAAATGAGTTTATTATATTAGGAGTTTTTTATTAAATGAAATATGGCGTTCACATGGTGTATTTTCGTGGGCGTATTTCAGGGCGTAAATGCACTGCAATATGCCTGAACTCTTTGAGAGCTATGATTACCTGCCGTTTTCTGCAATGCATATTACGTGCCGGGAGAAAGAGGTGACATGTCACTTCTTCCCAGCGTTTACACGTCAGGGAAAGTAAATATCAGTGGGAGCACTTCAGAAGTATGCACTGGCCAGAGCGTACTTCTGAGGCAGCAGGCGTATAGCGGCACCCACAGCATGCGGCACTATACACCTGCAATATACCATGTGAACATACCCTTACAGCAAATGTTCCAAGAACTATCTTCCTCAAACATCAAAATATCACAATAAGGGCCACATGTATGAAGACTGTTTAGGTCTAAAATACACTCTTTTGCCCATAGTAACCTATGAGCAAAAAAGTGAGCTTTAGACCTAAACAGGTTCATACATGTGGCCCTAATGGTGCGTTCGCACGGCAAAGAACCAGGCAGAAAAATGAACATGTTCTAAGTTTTTCGTTACGCGGGTGGTGTAAAAAACCGTCTGGAGGAAAATTCGTGCAGTGGGGACTGTACACAGATTTTCTATTAAAATCAATGTAAAAGGCTGACAGTCACTTTACAGATGGTTTTAAAACCCGAAAACTGTCTGTAAAACCGACCAAAAACCTGTGCCATGGGGACAAGCCATTAGAGGCTAAAGTAGTGCTGCCAGATAGACACAGAACTACAATATATAACATGTGGCCTGAGTCACTGAGATAGGTCATGCAACTACATTTCCCAGATAAATGATCAGACAAGAATACTCCAGCCTGATTAGGGCTCTGTTCAGTTATAAAGAACAGGATCCTCTTGCTGGAAGACGAACCACTTCAGGAACCACTAAGGCAAGGACCAGTGTTGATCGAACTGTTCTAGAAAGTTAAGTTCTAGAACTTCTCGAATTTTTTTAACTCAAACCGAACATTTTACTGTTTGTTCCAGTAAGGTTCTGGTTCGACAAGCCATTTTTAATTTCGTTTTCAGCGGCTTTTTTCACTTTTGGCAGCCATCCAATCAGTGCAGGGCACAGAGAAGTGTCCAAAATGTAATTGCTGAGGTGCAGGGCTCTCATTGGCTGCTAAAATCACATGACCATGTTATATATATATTTCACTGTATTGTCTTCTGAACGCTATTTTTAGCTCACTCTCTGTACTGTACAGACTGCTCTTAGTTAGTTAGATAGCATTTTACTCTCCATAGACATCAATAGGGAGTTTGGTATTGCTGGCTGCATCTTTTCCACACCAAGAAGCTTTTATTTGGCGACATTTGCAGGTTCACATAACGCCTAACTCTCATATACATGGATATATATTATGCAGAGTGCTTGGATTTGTCAATCATACTCAGTGCCCAAAAGTTCTGTTTTTTTCAGTTTTGGAGGTTCAGTAATTGTATAACCACTGTCTCCGAATCTCCTTTGTGTCAAAGTGGCTTTTGGACCCCCTCAGGATGCAGGGTCATGTAGCAGTTTCTACCGCTGCACCTCCTATAGCTATGCCTCTGCTTGCAAGCTGTCCTCATCTTTTCAGTTAGCCATTGAAAGGAATGAAGTATTTTTGTCCTTTTTTCTGTCACTTTTAGAGGAAAATTTTCTTCACTAAGTTGTTCCACGTATCCAGTTTACTGTTATGGATGGTAATTACAGCTTCTCCTCACCTGCGTAGGTATGAAAAACCAGAACATCTTCTCCCATAGACTTTAATGGGGTTCCAAGCTTGGCCAACATGTATGAAGCTCGCCACGTCGGAGCGCAAGTTTTCGAGCGCTCGAACGTGAAAGCTGCACCTCATGTATGTCGGCGCCGAGGTGCGCTTATACATGCGGTGTAAAGTCCACCACGCCTCGCCAGTGTTTGAGGCGCAGTGCGGAACTTAGGAGCAGTGCGGGACTGCGCCCAAGATTCGCCCCCCGAGGTAGTGCGATCATACATGCGGTGAAAAGTTCACCGCGCCTCGCCAGTGTGTGGGGCGCAGTGCGGGACTTAGGCGCAGAAGGGACTGCGCCTAACATGTATTCCGAATCGAGACAGGCTGGAAATGAGCGAAAAATCATTAAACATGTCCGTGCGGCATGGAGTATGAATCAAAAAATCCCCTTTATTAGTTGTAAAACATTATCTGAAAAAGAGCTCAAACCTTCTAAAAAAAATACATACATAAAATCACTTTCCAAAAATCAAGAACGGCGCTACATTGGGAAATTAGATATTGGAAATTGCCGGGAAATACAGTAATTCAAATTCTGTAAGCTATTTTCATTGGTCGGCAGAAACCAGCCAATCAGAATAGGAGCGACAGTGAACCATTAAAAAGTATGGAGAAGTATTGACCAATCAAATTCAAAGGCGGGACAGTTCAAAATACAATAAAATGCAGAAAAGAGCTGATTGATTGAGCTAGCGGGGGCTTGGCTATCCCGGCCAATCAGAGCACGAGCTACTTTCTCCCATTGTAGTCTATGGAGAGATCGGGGCACTGAAATCTCGGCTCTCAGCGCCGTGAGGCATGGAGTATTAGTAAATAAATCGTTTTTATTAAGTGTAATACATTCTCTGTAAAAGAGCTAAAACCTTCTATAAACAAACATAAATAAAATCACTAACAACATCGGGAATTGGAATATTCGAAATTGCCGGGAAATACAGTAATTCAAATTTCTTTATTTTCGTTACACCCATACTATTGATCAATGGCTAACGAAAATAAAGAAATAAAAATTAACTCATTGAATTAATTTTTACTTCTTTATTTTCTTTACCCCCATATTATTGTTCATTTTATATACACATCGCTACAACTTAATGAGTGTTATCATTTGATTTCTGCCATGTACAGTTTGATTATAGATTGCATTAGAAAACCCATAAGAGCGTCGCTCGCTCTCCCATGGGTCCAAATAACCGTGCCTCTTTTAACTGAGTCAATCACAAACAGAGCTCACTCTGCATTTCTTTTCCCCATAGCACTCTATGAAAAGGTAGCTCACCCGCTGATTGGCTAAGCTGGACGAGCCCATCTTCCCCCCAACCAATCACAGTACTAGAATATTTCCCATAGACAATAATAACTTTTAGGGCGCCTTTCTATCACGCCCTTCTTTCTCCTCTCAAAATAGACGCACTACATATGATTGGTGGATTCATATCTGCCGCCTGGTCTCAACCAATCGGCTCTTTTCTGCATTTTTACTGTATTTTGAACTGTCCCTCCTTTTCATTTGAATGGTCCATGGCTTATAATGGGTCACTGTCGCTCCTATTCTGATTGGCTGGTTTTTGCCAACCAATGAGAAGCGCTTACAGAATTTGAATTACTGTATTTCCCGGCAATTCTCTATATCCCAATTCCTGATGTAGCGCCGGTGACGGCGAAAAACGCAATGTTAGGGATTTGATTGATTTATGTTTATAGAAGGTTTCAGCTCTTTTTCAGAGACTGTTTTACACCTAATAAAAATTATTTTTTTAATCATACTCCATGCCGCACGGCGCTGAGAACCAAGATTTCATTGCCCCGATCTGGCTATAGACTACAATGGGACAAAGTAGCTCACGCTCTGATTGGCCGAGGTAGCCAAGCTCCCGCTAGCTCAACTAATCAGCTCTCTTTTGCATTTTTACTGTATTTTGAACTGTCCCGCCTTTGAATTTGATTGGTCAATACTTCTCCATAGGTTTTAATGGGTCACTGTCGCTCGTATTCTGATTGGTTGGTTTCTGCCGACCAATGAGAAGCGCCTACAGAATTTGAATTACTGTATTTTACATAGTTACATAGTTTGTCAGGCCGAAAAAAGAAATACGTCCATCCAGTTCAGCCCATTTATTAAAGTGTTGCTAAAGTGTTAAAGTGTTGATCCAGAGGAAAGCAAAAACCCCCATGAGGAAGAAGCCAATTGTCCTCATGTTAGGGAAAAAATTCCTACCTGACTCCAATCTGGCAAATGGAATAAATCCCTGGATCAACGACCCCCTCCAGAATACTAGTCACTATGACTTGTTATATTACATCTAGAAATGTATCCAGACCCTTCTTCAGAATCCTAGTCACTATAACTTGTTATGTTATCACTCTCCAGAAATGCATCCAAGCCGTTCTTGAACTCTGTTAGTGAATTCACCATGACAATTTCCTCTGGCAGAGAGTTCCACAGTCTCACCGGTCTAACAGTAAAGAATCCCTTTCTATGTTTATGTAGAAACTTTCTTTCCGCAAGACGTAGAGGATGCCCCCCTGTTCTAGATACAGTCCTGGGTATAAATAATTCTTTAGCGAGATCTCTATATTGGCCCTTAATATATTTAAACATGTCCCCCCGAAGTCGTCGTTTCTCTAAACTAAATAACCCTAACCTTGCTAATCTTTCTGGATATTGCAGTCCACCCAGGCCTTTAATTATGGTTGTTGCCCGCCTTGTACCTGTTTCAAGCTCTACAATGTCTTTCTGTGCACTGGTGCCCAAACTGTACACAATTTCCATGTTGTCGTCTAACCAGTGACTTGTATAGTGGGAGAATAATGTTCCCATCATGTGCATCTATGCCCCTTTTAATACACCCCATGATTCTATTAGCCTTGGCAGCTGCTGCCTGACACTGGCTGCTACAGTTAATGTTTACTGTCCACTAGGGATTCCAAGTCCTTCTCCATGTCACTTTTACCCAGTGTTTTTCCATTTAACATGTAATCATGTAATGGATTATTCCTCCCCATGTGCCTAACCTTGCATTTATCTGTGTTAAACCTCATCTGCCACTTCTCTGCCCAGGCCTCAAAATATCCAGATCCCTTTGTAATAACACATTATCCTCTATTGTGTGGATTCCTTTACAGAGCTTAGTATCATCTGCAAAGATCAATATTCTACTGTGCAATCCCTGTGTAAGATCATTTATGAAAATATTAAAGAGGATAGGGCCCAATACTGAGCCCTGTGTTACCTCACTAGTAACAGGGATCCAGTCTGAGTATGTACCGTTACTTACTGCCCTTTGTTTTCTATCAGTGAGCCAGTTGCTTACCCACTTGCACACATTTTCCCCCAGTCCAAGCATTCTCATTTTACTTACCAACCTTTTATGTGGAACAGTATCAAATGCTTTAGAAAAATCCAAATATATGACATCCAGTGCCTCACCCCGATCCAGTCTGGAACTAACCTCCTCATAGAAGCTGATGAGATTAGTCTGACAGGACCGATCCTTCATAAACCCATGCTGGGACGGCGTTATACATTTATTTTCAGTGAGATACTCTAGGATAGCATCTCTTAGAAAACCTTCAAACATTTTACCCACAACAGAGGTTAAGCTTACCGGCCTATAGTTTCCAGGATCACTTTTTGACCCCTTTTTGAATATTGGCACCACATTTGCTATGCGCCAATCCTTTGGGACATACCCCGTTATTATACAGTCCACAAATATTAAAAATAGGAGCCTATCTAACACATTACTTAACTCCATTAGGACACGCAGGTGTATACCGTCAGGGCCTGGGGATTTGTCTATTTTAATCTTCCTAATGCAGAGCTGCACTTCTTCCTGGGTTAGACAAGAAACATTTAAGTTGGAATTTACCTCCTCCCTTTGCTCATCAACAAGAAGCTCATCCTCCTCGGTAAATACAGTGGAGAAGAAATTGTTTAATAGGTTTGCTTTTTTCTCATCACTCTCTATAGTCTCTCCCTCTGTACTTTTTAAAGGGCCAACATTTTCTTTTTTAATCTTTTTACTATTTATATAGTTAAAAAATATTTTGGGGTTAGTTTTACTTTTTATTGCAATACGTCTTTCTGCCTCTAGTTTTGCTGCCTTTATCTTTATTTTACACACTTTATTTTCTTCCTTATATCTTCTTAGCGCCTCTTCACTGCCCTCCTGTTTTAGTAGCTGAAACGCTTTCTTTTTGTTTTTTATTGCCTCCTTTACATCTCTGTTGATCCACATTGGGTTTTTCCTGTTTCTAATTATTTTTTTACCCTATGGTATGTAACTCTCACAGTGGGCGCCTAAGATGTTTTTAAAGATCTTCCATTTATTATTTGTTCTGCTATTTTTAAACACATTGTCCCAGTCAATAAAGTTTAGTGCCTCTCTAAGCAGGGTAAAATTAGCCTTCCTCAAATTCAGTGTTTTTGTGGCTCCATGACAAAAAGCTCTATTGAAGGATAAATGGAAGTTTATTATATTATGGTCACTATTCCCTAGGTGCCCCTCAACCTGAACTTTTGTTACTCTGTCAGGTGTATTAGTCAATATTAAGTCTAGAAGGGCCTATCCTCTAGTTGGTTCCTGCACCATTTAGGAAAGGTAATTATCTTTAGTTATAGACAAAAACCTGTTTCCTTTGTGAGAGCTACAGGTTTCAGATTCCCAGTTTATGTCTGGGTAGTTAAAGTCGCCCAGAATAACAACCTCATTCTGATTAGATGCTTCATCTATTTGCCTGAGGAGCATATCTTCTATGGGTTCTGTTATATTTGGAGGCCTATAGCAGACTCCTATTAGAATTATATTACTGTTACTACCCCATGTATATTTACCCATAATGATTCCACCTGTTCACTACCTGTACCTATATCTTCCTGCAATTGAAGGTAATGGTGCCACACACCAATCTTGAGAGAACAACGGGTGCTCTGTGGAAAGCCAGAAGGCAATAGTTCCATGTATAGAAAATCCACGTACTCCTTAGGTACAGTTGAGTGAGGTTTATTAGTAGTGTTGAGCGATTTTATCGACAAAGTTGAAATCGGCAAGGTTTTTATGGTGATCGAAATTTTCAGATCTTGGGGGATAATTTAAGGTTAAAACCCTGTGCATCATTTTTTTAAGATGCGCCATTTTCGGGGGTTTCCTTTTTAATTTTGGGGGCCCGAAAAATCAGATTCCCGAATAGAGCGGGGTGAAAAGTGTGTGCGACTTTCATGACGGGAAATGTGAAATGGTAGCGTTTTGGCTGGAAAACCCAACATGCCTGGGTTTTACAAGAACAGGTTTCCTGTTCGCCTTAGTGTCTCTCAGCGTCTCATAGGAATGGGGAACGTGCGTTTTTCTGCCTGGGGCCAAAAAATTTTTTCTGCGAAATTATTTCTTTTCTGCACAGAGAAACCTCAAACTTTTTGTGTGACCCCTTCCAATTTAGTTAGAATAGAGTTTTGGGAAGATTTTATGAGTTAGCTAGAAAATTTTTAAAAAGAAGCATCTTCCGTTTTAAAGTCACGGGAGGGGGGGGGGGGGGGGGTCCCCCGGGCGAACAAAACCAACTCTGTTTTAAAAAGGGGAAACTGGATAAAGGGTTCCCAAACTTTAAGTGAAGAAATTGCACTGCAATATCTTCATTATTAACAGTTTGCTATTGAGATATATCCTGGTTATTGGGCACCTAAAACTTTATTTTGGGGTACAAATAAATTTTCTAGTAACTGAATTTTCTCTTTGTTAGGTGCAAAAACCCAATTTTTTTAAATAAAGTATACTTTTGAAATAGGTGTTATTTTCTTTTTTAAACATTCCACCTGTGTTGATATACCCCACCTTGCATTTAAATTAAAACCCAGAAATTTCTTGTAGTCAGCACAGGTTTTTTTTGTTCCCAAAAAAAAAAACCGTTAAATCCGAAAACATAACAAGATAAAGGGTTTTTTTGGATTTTTTGTGCACCAGCTTTGTTCATTGAAGCAGATCCACGAAAAATTTTTTAAAACAAAATTTCCCTATAGTCCCCCACAGGTGTTTTTAAAAGGTTTGCAAAAAAAAAACCTTTTTTATACGAAAACAAAACCCTTACGTTTTTTTTTGGGTTTTTTTGCGAAACCCCAAGCTTTTTTTCATTTATGAGCTTCCAGTAAATTTTAAAACAGAAAATTCTAAAAGGTCCCCAAACGGGTAAAATTAAAAAGGTGCAAAAAATACCGGTATTAAACGAAAACAAAAACAGATACAAATTTTTTTGACTTTTGCGCACCCGCTTTGTTAAATTGACGCGGGGGGTTTCCCGAAAAACTTAAAAACAGCAATTCTATGTAAACCCACAGGTGAATTAAAAGGTGCAAAAAATCCCGTGTTTTTATACGAAAACATAACGGGAAAAGTTTTTTTTTGTTTTTTTGGGGCCCCCACAGTTTTGTTAAATTAAAGAAAGCATCCACTAAATAATAAAACAAAAATTCTATATTCACCCCAGGTAAATTTAAAAGGTGAAAAAAAATTCCCGTTAAATTATACGAAAACAAAACAGATTTTTTGTTTTTTGATTTTTGCGACCCAGTTTGTTAAATTGACCCCAGCATCCCCCCGTAAATTTTAAAAAACAGCAAATTTTTAGTCACCACAGGGAAAATTAAAAGGGTGCAAAAATCCCATGTATTTTTGGAAAAAACAAAAACAGTTACGTTTTTTTTGCCCTTTTTTTCCCACCCGGGCTTTTTTTCATTGACGCAGCTTCCACGTAAATTTTAAAAACGCAATTTTTTAAAGCCCCAAAAGGGGGAATTTAAAAAGGTTTGCAAAAATTACCGTGTATTATACGAAAAAAACGATCGTGCTTTTGATTTTTGCCCAGTCCAGTTTTGGGTTTAAAGATACCTTGCAGTTAAATTTGAATCTAGCAATTTTGTTTTGTTTAGAGGGTTTTGAGAAAAACCCGGGTTATTTTCCCGTCTTTTAATAAGAGACTTTTCCAAAAAATATTCCATTTCCCTTTTTAAATTTTTTTATTTTTGAACATGGGGGGCGAAAAGAAGGGGGTTTAAACGAGCAAAGAGGGGTTAGGACATGATTTGGGGAAAAAAGGTACAAGGGGAAGGTGCTCCTTCCAGGCTTGGGGGCAACCGCCCTGCCAGCGGTCGTCGTTTTTTGGACCGTCAGGGGGTCAACGGGGTCCCGGGCCCCCGTGAATCTAAGTAACGAACATCGTCGCCAAACTGTCCTTCAGTGGGGTTTAAAGCAACCTGCATTGCAAATCTTTTCCTGTCCCCTCCAGCGTCCGGGCCCCAAATGTCGTCTTCCCCATCTTTAGCATCCATCCAACTGAAAACGCCCAAATTTAACTCTTTTACCCACCCCCTGTGGGATAACCATTGGGCTGAAGACCTCTTTGTTTACAAAATGCGGTTGGGGTCAGAAGGATGTTTTAAAAAATCAAGAGGGTGATTTTTGTCTCTCTGACGCCCAGTTACTGGGTTTCCACCCGAGGAGGGAAGGAAGGCGGGCAACGGGAAAAATCCCGGGGGGTCGGGGAAGCCTTGCCCGTCCCCTTGCTTTTACCCCCGGGTTCTGGGGATGCCGAAATCAGGACGACCAAGTCCCTGTGTTGATGATTTGATGTTTACGACATTGCGGATTTCCCTCCTGGTCCCTTTTCCGCCCCGAAAATTTTTTTGGGGGGCCCCCCTTCCCGTGGAAGGGAGGAAGACCCATTTGGGGGGGTGTCAAAAACGGGTCCCCCCCAAAAAAAGGGGAGGTTTGGGCCAGAAGTCCCTGATATGATTCCCACCAGCCACGGTCCCCCCCCGCGCAAACCCCGCTCCCCCTTATCGCTGTCAAAAAGGTTTCCCGGAACCCCCTCTACTTTGGGGCCCTTTTTTTGAGCAAGCCTCTGATTCACCCCGCGATGTCTTAATGCCGCCTTTCCGTTTAAAACTAAAATTTGAGGCCAAGGGAAACCCTTTTTTGGGTTCCCCCGCCAACATGTCAGTCACATGCGCGAAAAACATGGTTTAAAAAGGAAGGGGGAAAAACTTGGCCCCAAAAAAAGGCCAGACCCAGCCCGGGGGTCCCAAAAACTGCACACCCTTTTATCTCCCCCCTCCTCCTCGCCACCAAACCCAAACGTTCCTCGCTCCCAAGTCCCCCTCAGAGTCCCTGATCAGGGATCAGCCCCCGTTTAGCCTCCACCGTCGAACCGAAGTACCACCAGACCCCAGGGGACCCCCCCTACCCCCTTTTCCTTCCGCCAAGGGGTTTTTAAAGACCCGCACGCCATTTCGCGGGCCCGTTAGCACCGCCTTTTGTCTTCCAGGTTTTTGGGGGCGAAGAAACACTTTTAAAACCCCAAAACCCTTCCCCAAAACCCAAAAACCCGAATGTAACCCGGGATTTTCCAAATTTTTGGGCCCTTGGAATGTTGCCTTTTTTGTTGGGGGACACGATGGATTCCGCCCCGTCTTTGGGCCCCCCCCCCAATAAAAAACCAAGGGTGCCGGCGGCATTTCTTTGGCCCTTTAAAAACCGTCCCCGCCCTGGGCCCCCCCGGGGTCATCTAAAAATTTTAGCGCGTTGTTCCCGCATTTCGTGTCCGGGAAAAGTCCATCCCCACCCCCGACCATGGACTAGTAAGCCGGCCAAAAGGGCCGTATATTCTTGACAGCTCAATGGGGTGAGCCTTTGGGGGGATGTCCTGGGGGTTTCGGTGGCTCTCCCGGCTCGGCGCCCCGTCTTCAAAAAACCCCAGGGATGGTGCAGGGCTCTTTCCCCCAAGGCCCCTGGTTTTCAACCTTTCCCCCGAGACACCAGGCCGTTTTTAAATTTAAACCCTTGGAGACCGGGCCAAAACCCCAAGGGGCAGGAGCTGTGGACGGCTTTAACGCAACCCAGACCGAGCGCTGGTTGGGGGGACAAGAAAACCCGGGGCCAGGCAAAGGGGGGTGGGGGTTTTGGGGAAAAAATGGGCCCAAAACTCCCCCCCAAAATCCCGGGAGGCGGGGCACATCCCTTGGCCCTGGGGGGGCCCAAAAGTCCAAGATAACCCTTGGGGGGCGGGGCCAGGGGAATTTCTTTTAAAAGTAAAGGGGGGTTTGGGCTGCCTGTGGGAAAAAGGTCGAGGTCTGAGTTTTGCACTTCCCCGTTCGCACCCTTTCTTCGTCCCCCCTGGCTGCGTTACGCGTCAGCCGGCCCCCACCGTCAACCCGGTTTTCATTGTTGACGTGCAAAAACGCTGGAATTCCACCCTCCCCATTTCTCCCAGCGATTTTTGGGAAACGCGCAATTGGCCATTTCGAAGTCAAATGACACTTGGGCCCGACAAACAGCGGTGGGCCTCGGGGTTTTTAAAAATGAAAGGGGTTTTTGCTCTCCCATTGAAATTTAATGGTCCCTCGTCTTATAATTTGGACTTTCCCCCACTATCGAAAAACCTTTTCGATGGTGGCCCCGGGTATCGGGCTTCGCCCGATGTCGATAGCCAAGTAATCGTCAACACAAATTTTTTAGTTTTAATTTTCACAAGGGAAAACAAAGGCCTCTTTTAAGGTTTCCTCAAAGGGGCTTTAAAATAACGGGCATGAAGATGTGTAAGGAAGGAGAGCGCTCTCCTTCCTTTCATATCTCCATGCCCGTTATCTTAAAGTCCCCTTTTGGGCCCTTTAAAGGGGCCCAAAAAATTTACTTTTCTGTGGGCACACCTACCCACTATAAGGTTTTTAAAGTATATAAATGGAGGCGGGTGACATTTTCTTTGTATTTTTCCTTGGGGGTTAATTAACTAATAAACCCCACTCAAATTTTTCCTAAGGGTGCCGTGAAATTTTTTTTTTCTTCCTGCAGTGTTGGCTTTTAAAAAAGGTTTTTTCATAAAACGACACCTCCCCCCTTCTGGGGGTTTAAAAGGTCACTTCTAAAAAAAACTTTCCCCCGTAAAGTTAAATGCCCCCCGTTTGGGTTTTCCCTCCGCCTTTTTCAGTTTTCCCCCTATTTTCTATTTTTCTTCTGCCTATTTTTTTTTTTTTTTTGTTCTTTTTTTTTTGGTTTGGGCCCCCCTCCCGGCCTTTTGGGCTTAATTTCAATTTAGAAAATTTTCCTTTTTTTTACTTTTCCCTTTTCTTTTTAACTATTATACTCCCCTTCCCCCCCTTCCCCCCCCCCTTTAAATTTTTTAAATTAAATTCCCCGCTCTTTTCTTCAAATAACTTGCACCTAAAGTTTGTTTCCCTCCCCCCAAATCCCTAGTTTTTTTAAAAATTCTTCCCGCTTTTAAACCCTTTTTGCCCCCCAAAAACAGCTTCCCCCTCCCCCTTTAGGTGCACCATTTTCTTGCATAGAGCCCGTAAACCAAAAACAGAAGGGCACCCCCGTTCTCCAAAAACCCCAAATTCCCCTTTTCCCCATTTTTGAGCCACTTATTCACCTCTCTAATCTCCCTCCCTCTTGGGGTGGCCCTGGAACAGGTTAAAATTTATTTAAAATATTACCTTGGAGGTCCTTTTCCCTTTAGCTTTTTTCCTAAATCCTAAAAAAAATTTTTTTAAAGGGAAATCCCCCAAACCCCTAACTTTGTCATTGGTGCCAATGTGGGGCAATGACAGCACCCCCCACCCTGTTTAGCCCAAATTTCCCCGTTTTTGTCGAACCCGGGGCCCCCGGTTTAAAAAACATACGGGTTTGACGATCCCGGGCTTTGTGGCAGTTGCCCGGGCGGGGCCCCCTTTTAATTTGGGGTCCCCAACTACTAGCACCTGGGTTTGGGCTGACCCGCACTCCTATTCCCAATCTTTTCCGGAACAGACAGGGGGAAGGGTTTTTTGCTGCAGCAAAGCTATTTTTGAGGGCCCACCTTCCCCCCCCCCTCCCCCCAATCTTTTCAAATTTGTTGGGGTGTGCCAGTTCAGGACTAGCCTTCCTAACAATCTTCCCTCTACCCTTCTTTCTAACTGTTACCCAGCTAGCTGCCTCATGTACCAGCACCTCCAAGCTTCCACAATCCCCAGCATCTACACCTGCGAGTAATTGCTCAGTGAGCAGCAAACTCGCTTCCAAGTTGGCATTGGAGCTCAGTGTTGCCACTTGCTCATTTAGATCCAGGATACGGGCTTCTAAATGTGCTGTGTGCACACATCTTGCACAGCAGTATGCCCCCTCGATCTGTTGCTCAAGGATGTCATATATTGCACAGGTTGTGCACCAGACAGCATTGTCAATCATGGAACTCATGGGGATGTTACCAAAAAAAAAAGAAATACAGATACAAATAGGAAAAATCTGTATAATACTGCCCTTTCTAAAAGCCCCAAATCTAAAGTCCCCCAATATTAAGTCCCACACTTAAGCAAAAAGACACTTAAAACAAAACAGACACACTCGCACGCTCAGAATACTCGCTTAGACCACTTAGCTTTTAACCCTTTGATGCAGCAGCAGCAACTCTCCTCTTAGAAGGCAAAGGCCTACTGGCTCCACAAGCTGCAATTTGAGCTCTGCTGATTAGGTAACCACTCCCCGAACTAGTCACCTGACCAAGTCCCCTGATTGATTCAGCAGAACTCAGTATGGATGTATGCTTGCAGTTATGGAACTACAAGACACAAAACTACTCTTTAATACTATTAATGTAAGCTAGACACAATATGTATAGCTGCAACGGATAACTATATGTAGGCTACAGATTTTATATGTATTGCAATTATCCCGTCAATTTCCAAGATTCTTATTCCTTATTTTGTGCTGTTCTAGATTTTTGGAAAGTGATTTTTTTATTTATTTATTTTTTTTTTTGAAGGTTTGAGCTCTTTTTCTGATAATGTTTTACACCTAATAAAAGCGATTTTTTTGGAATCATACTCCATGCCTCACGGCGCTGAAAGCTGAGATAGATTTCTTTTGCGATCTTCTATATGTTTCCTCTCATGTTACGTTCTCGCTTCACTTCGCCTCCTCCGGCTCGTTTAGACCAACTTCAACTAGGTCTGCCTGTCGAAGCTGGCAAGCGCTGCAATGCTCCTCACTTTGCCAACCCGCGATCATACATGCCTCGGAGTATTCGAATGAGCTGCGTCCCGCCCCAGAACGCCCACACCACACCCATTGCATGCCCCTTCATGTTAGGCGCAGCCGAAAGTGGTGAAGGTTGCGCCTAATATCGCATCCCTGCGTCCGACATGGGATTCAGATCGGTGAGCCGCAGTTTTCGCCAGAAAACAGGCGCAACTCCCGATCATACATGTCACCCATTGAGTTTGAATAGAAATTCTAACCCAAACCACAAAAGTTCAAGGTTCTAATCAAACTAGAACTTTTTACTGTTTGCACAACACTCGCAAAGAACAGTTCATTCTCCAGAAATATCGACTTTACGTCCCTAAAACCATTTTTCAATAACAAGAACTTTGCATACTGGTGCATTATCCTGTAGCAAATATAAATTGAATCTGGGATATAGTATAAGTAAGACAAGATAAATTTGGCCAACAGTGGGTACTGCCCACTCATATACTGCAACATAAGGGCAGCTTCAATAAATAAGAACTACACATGTGTGTTAAAGGTTATGTTCAGAGCCTCTGATGCAGATTCTGTGTAAAATTATGGGGAGAATAGCACAGTTTGCAACACTATTTTTTCTGTTAAAATGACTGCACCACAATGGAAACATGACAGATCCCAGAAGTCAATAGGGTCCATCAGGCACTCTTAGGACATGTATTAAAACTGTCTTGGTCTAAGACTTTTCTTGTTGCCCATAGTAACCAATCAGAGCGCTCCTTTCATTTTTTCAGAGCTCTATATGAAATGAAAGGGGAGCTCTGATTGGTTTCTATGGGCAACAAGAAACAGTTTCATACATGTTCCCCTTAGGGCTTGACATTTAACTGACCCAGTGCCACTTCTGCAACAGGCTGGCGGTAAAAATGCTACACTTACAGCATGCTCTGTGTGAAAAAACTCCACTAACCTAAAAACATACCCAAGAAGAGAAGAATTGTCACAAAAAAGCAATGCTCGTGGTACAATCCATATACTCCTCACCACTGAAAGTGCAACACCAAGATGGACAAGCTCTAAGGATATGTAATTCAAGATCGTAGCAGGTGTCATTAAAATCTGCAGAATATTAGATTTTACATAGCCAAAACTGATATAAATAACAATTAACCTTTATTACATTCTATTAAAAATCCTAAATTAACCCTATAAACACCCTATCGAATTACTACAAAATACAACCCTAGCCTACCAAAATATGTAGGGCAACCGCCAAAAAAAGGGCGCCCCCACCAGGAACCTATTACCTAACTAACAATCCCTAAAAATTCCCTACCCAAAAAGGATACATGTAATACCACGCAGGGAATATAGATAAATGAGGATTTCAAGTACCGTATATCAATATATATCAAATCAATATCTCATACAATACCCTATAAGTAAAGATATGTAAAGATGCTATTCAAAAATCAACTTAATATAGCAAATAAATGCCCTATACCAAGCCAACGCGTTTCCCCCTTCCAGTCAACAGGGTTCATCAAGGCAGCGGTATGGCATATTAAAAAGTACCATATACAAGATAGCAGATATATATAACTTTAGTGTAACCTAGAGATACATGGTAAATGATACTTGCAAAACCCCCAGGTATCGGTTCCCTCTGTCCAAGATAGCAGAGTGGGTCTAGCCCTTGGACTGTTTAGACTGTGTAGTTTATGAATATTAGATTTTCAAGCATCTAGTTCCAATCTGTGGCATAGCTGGATTCACCTCAAAGTTCTTTAGCCACATGAAACCTCAAAAATCGGATCAAATGTGTAGGATGATTGTGCAGTGCCTCCTGTTTGTCAGGGTAGCAATTATCACCACTTGTTGCAAACTGAAAGGACCCAGTTGTGTGTCATGGGAGAAAAGCAATGAACTAGAATAACAGCCAGAGGTGCGCGGAGATGAAAATCTGCACAGATGGATCATCTACTTGGAAGAGTACTGCAAGAGAAATTGCAAAGCTCGTCCCAAGCATAGGGCGGCGAATAGTTTTAACAAAAACCATCAGAAGGTGTTTGGATGTCATTGGGTTATAAACCAAATATCCAGCTACCTCACACCACTGCTCTCAAAGGCTATCATGTTACACAGAAAGATGATAATGGAGGCTGGAATGGAGGTCTATTCACTTCAGTAGTAAGTCCTGCTTTTGTTACTGACAGCATGATAGACAAATATTCATCTGAAAATCCATAGGCAATGCCATCATGAAAATGCCTTCACAAGGGAACATCACACTACTCCCAGAATTATATTGTAAGATGGCCTAATGTATGGAAGCTGGACCCCAAGTCTTCATTTCAGGTTTAGTAAAAACCTGGTGTTACACTAATATGGTTGTTGATCCTCTGGGGTGGCCACTTCCTCAAAATTTTCCAGGAGCCATTTTCCAACTGGACAATGTTAGTCTACAAGTTGCTTGTGCTATTGTGAGGCGGCTATGTCACCTAAATGTACTACCATACTCTGTAACGTTTCCAGACTTGTCTCACATCTAGCATATCTGGGTCGTCATTGGTTTACGATTCTGCCCAAAGCCAATTTTGATGAATTTCACAAGTGCATTTAGCATGACATAATGGGCGACATGTATGAACGGGATTTACGCCTGTTTTCTGGCGTATCCTGTGCCTCACCAGCTCGAATCCCCTGTCGGATGCAGGGATGCGATGTTAGTCGCAGCGTTCGCCACTTTCGGATGCACCTCACATGAAGGGGCGTGTAATGGGCGCGGTGTGGGCGCGGTATGGGCGTTCCGGGGTGGGACACGGCGCGTTCGTAAACTCCGAGGCATGCATGATTGCGGGTCGGCAAAGTGAGGCGCATTGCAGCGCTTGCCAGCTCCGACAGGCAGACATAGTTGATTCTGGTCTAAATGATCCGGCAGAGGCGAAGTGATTCAAGAACGTAACATGAGAGGAAACATAGAGGATCGCAACAGAAATCTCAGCTATCAGCTCCGTGCGGCATGGAGTATGATTCCAAAATAATCGCCTTTATTAGGTGTAAAACATTATCAGAAAAAGAGCTCAAACCTTAAAAAAATAAAATAAAATAAAAACATCACTTTCCAAAAATCTAGAACAGCGCAACATCAGGAATTTAGATATTGGAAATTGCCGGGAAATACAGTAATTCAAATTCTGTAAGCGCTTGTCATTGGTCGGCGGAAACTAGCCAATCAGAATAGGAGCGACAGTGACCCATTAAAACCTATGGAGAAGTATTGACCAATCAAATTCAAAGGCGGGACAGTTCAAAATACAGTAAAAATGCAGAAAATAGCTGATTGGTTGAGCTAGCGGGGGCTTGGCTATCCCGGCCAATCAGAGCGCAAGCTACTTTGTCCCATTTTAGTCAATGGAGAGATGGGAGCACTGAAATCTCGGCTCTCAGCTCCGTGCGGCATGGAGTATGGGGGTAAGGAAAAAAAAAATAATGAATTCAATAAGTTCATTTTTATTTCTTTATTTTCATTACACCCATACTATTGATCATTGGCTAACAAAAATAAAGAAATAAAAATGAATTTGTTGAATTAATATTTTTTTTTTTGTTACCCCCATATTATTGTTCATTTTATATACAAATCGGTACAACTTCGTGAGTCTTATCATTTAATTTCGGCCATGTACAGTTTTATTCCAGATTGCGCTAGAAAACCCATAAGAGCGTAGTTCGCTCTCCCATTGGTCCAAATAACCTCTTTTAACTTAGCCAATCACAAACAGAGCTCGCTCTGCATTTCTTTTCCCCATAGAACTCTATGAGAAGGTAGCTCAGCCGCTAATTGGCTAAGCTGGACGAGTCCCTTTTCCCCCCCAACCAATCACAGTACTAGAATATTTCCCATAGACAGTAATAACTTTTAGGGCGCCCTTCTATCGCGCCCTTCTTTCTCCATTCGAAATAGACGCACTACATATGATTGGTGGATTCATATCTGCCGCCTGGGCTCAACCAATCAGCTCTTTTCTGCCTTTTTTACTGTATTTTGAACTGTCCGCCTTTTCATTTGATTGGTCAATACTACTCCATAGGTTATAATGGTTCACTGTCACTCCTATTCTGATTGGTTGGTTTTTGACGACCAATGAGAAGAGCTTAAAGAATTTGAATTACTGTATTTCCCGGCAATACTCCATGCCGCACGGACAACTTTAATGATTTTCGCTGTTTTCCAGCCTGTCTCGAATCGGAATACATGTTACAGTCCTTCTGCGCCTAAGTCCCGCACTGCGCCCCACACACTGGCAAGGCGTGGTGAACTTTTCCCCGCATGTATGAGCGCACCTCCTCGGACGGCAAATATTAGGCGCAGCCCCGCACTGCGCTTTAGTTCCCGCACTGCGCCCCACACACTGGCGAGGCACGGCGGATTTTTCTCCGCATGTATGAGCGCACCTCCTCGGGCGGCGAATCTTAGGCGCAGTCCCGCACTGCGCCTAAGTCCCGCACTGCGCCTCACACACTGACGAGGCGCGGCGGACTTTACACCGCATGTATGAGCGCGCCCCGGCACCGACATAAATGAGGAGCAAATTTCGCAGAAAAACTGGCGAAAACATGCGCTCCGACGTGGCGAGAATCATACATGTCGCCCAACATTTCTGAAACAACCATGAATCACCTTATTTATTTAATGCCAATGAATGTAAGGGCATGTTTTTCTATGAGTGACGTTCATACTTGAAACAGAATAAAATGAGATGTTTTGATTATTTTGTTGATCATTTGCATATCATTAACATGTCTATCAATGCAGTGATTTCCAGAATTCAAAGACTTTCTTCTTGGTGCTGCATGTTCAATGTTAAGGAGTGTATTTTCCTACTGACTGCATTTTTTGTAGCCCATAAAAATGAAGCTAAAATGTTTTGTTTTTTTCCCCAAAAAGAACTGTGTATGGTATCAATCTTAGAATTAGTTATTTCTGTTTAGTCTTCTGCTTCTAATATCCTGAGATTACCACAGTGTTGTTCAAGAAACAAATCCTGGATTTTTAGCTGCCAAATTAAAGAAAATTATTGAATACATTTTTGGTGAAGAAACCTTCCTTTTAGTATGTGTCTGCCAATCCTGTGCTACGTTCTTCGTTTTATTGTAAGGCAAAAAAAAAATCTTGATGCACAATTATTATCTTTTTTGCGAAGTCAGAAAATAGCCACAGGCTTGTAGGCTTAAGGTAGATTTAGCCTCAGTCCCACAGGAATTATGTATTTCATCCTCGCCCTACAATGTCACAATTCCATTTTCAGGGGGGGGATCACAGACTGTAATAAGAAATTATAGTGTTTGTGTTTTTCTTACTTCATAACCTTTTAGCCACGTACAGTGCAGCTGTTTATACAGCCTACGTCTCCACATACACAGACGTAGAACAACATGTTTTGCCCCTCCATCGCTAGTTTAGATTAAAATATTGCTGTAAAACTAATATTCATTAAACTCTACATTCCTATAGATGTTCCTATGAGTCAAGTTCCACTCAGATCTATTTTTTCCACTGTCATATATTTCTGCCTCAAGCTACTAATTATTACTTGACCTACTAAACTAATAGAGTACATAACCTTGTGTTTTTAGCCTGGAGGCAGTTTGCATTGATCCATTACATAAACAACTCTGAAAATATAACCTGTCCAGACACTCTATAGCTGATGCAGATTCAAAAGAGTCCTCACTCTTCTTATACAAACTCAAATATATCATCTAGATGATGAGATATTGCACATATACAGTAGGTCAATAATAATAGAACTATAGCAAAATGGGTCCAATATATCATTAGGGTCAGAAATTTGCACTAAAAATTTAAAAACTAGTTTCTGTCTACTCTATGTTTGTGAAAATATTCCTCATATTCCAGAGATTAAAGATTCCATAACACAGTATTTAAGTATATACCCTGCATTAGTTTTACAGCAGGCCTGTGTGCACAGAGGCTATATGGAAATGTATGGAGGACATATGGCTTTCTTGTACACGGATGAGGGTAAGCACCCTGAGACATCTGTCTGAAGATGGATACTAGCTTGGCTTTGATCTTCTAGTAATATATCAAGGCTCAGCAATTTGGCTATGACTTGAAGAATGATAAAGTCAAAAAGAGCTAGAATCTTAACTCTTTGCTCGTGAGCGTATTTGAATATACTGAAATTTGGCCCCACTGTGTTTCGGCCGGTTTTTCAGCCGCCTGAAAAACCGTCCGACAATGAGCACACTGGTGCTCTATGGAAAATCCGTGCAGCAGTCCCCACTGCATGGGCTTTCCGTCTGGCGGTTTTGCCGCCGGTGGTCTGGCCGTAAAACATTGAGCAAGCACATTCTTCTGTATGGTTTCCGGTCGGAATCTGTGCTTCTCAATGTGAAGGGGGAGAAAAGCTGCCCCCCCTTCTCCTCCCCTCGGTCGTGGGGACGGGCGCAAAACAGGACAAATACCGGCCGGCAAACCGGCCGGTATTTGTCCTATGCCGTGGGGATGTGCCCGAAGTTTCCACACACCTTCATGACGTCTTTCCCTAATGAGGAACATTGCTCCTTTTGATCTAGTACACAACAACATATTGTCTTTGTGCTACCCTGCAGTCTTCTCTGGCAACCTCTTCTTTTTCTTACACCATCTAATGGCTAATGTCTGATACTTTCTACCTATTTTTTGCATTAAAAAAAAAAAAAAAGAAAACAGCTTTAAAAATCTGGCAACTCATCCAAGCAATGCCTTTTTTTTCCAAAGGGGCATCAGAAAGTGTTAAAGACAACATATATTTGGCCATTTACCTCACTTTTTGGCGCCCTTTTTTGGCAGAAATCTAGCACATTTGGCTTATTAAATTCCCTTAGTGTTTGCTTTTGTAGTTTCCATGCAGCTCTACTCTCATAAATCACTTTTTTTGCAAAGTGTCACAGTTTTTACTCTCAGTACCTGTGATTTCTAACCTTTTCTCCCAGTGGGTCACAAAAGACCTTAAGGAGACAGGATTTATTTATTTTTCACAATATATATTTTCCCTGAAAATGTAACTATTATAGTCACAGGGGAAAACAGCCCAAATAATATGACAGTTCTGACAACCAGGGTTGTGCTGTGTCTAGCTAGACCAAGCATCACTGGACTGTCAGTTGTCCTGGACTCTGACAGCCAAATACCTTGACATCATAATGCATGATGGAATAAAGCCTCCTAATGGTCACCATGAAAACATATCTAAAGGGCAATTTGGATTTATTAATGTTTCACAAAATGGGATCCAAACAATGGGATTTATGGGCAGATGGTGCATCACTTTCCCCCTTTAAGTGTTACCAGCCCAGCTCAATAGTAAAAATTGGAAAACCTCTATACAAAACATGTGTATAGCCACAATCTAGAAGAACAACAGATGGTGAGATCCCACCAGTGGACATAAGCTTACCACTGCAATGCATTGACTGATAAAGTGGAACTTCTATATTTAGTATGTCAATATACAGTTGAAACCAGAAGTTTACATACACTATATAAAAAGACACATATGCATGTATTTATCACTATCTGACATGAAATCAGAATAAATCTTACCCGTATTAGGTCAATTAGGATTACCAATATGATTTATATTTGCCAAATACCAGAAACATCAGAGAGCGAGAATTTTTTAAAGCATTTCTATTACTTTCAGAAAGGTCAAAAGTTTACATAAACTAAGATTACTATGCCTTTAAACAATTTGTGACAGCCCATATGATAATGTCCTGTATTTGGAAGCTTCGGATGTCTTTTAAAAAACACCAGAAACACACAGCTTCTGTGTGTAACCTCATGGGAAAGTTTACAGAAATCAGCCAAGATATAAGGAAGAGAATTGTGGACTTGCACAAGTCTAGATCATTGTTTGGTGCAATTTCCAGATACCTGAAGGTGCCTCGTTCATCTGTACAAACAATTATACAAAAGTACAAATAAGTTGGGAATTTCCAGCCATCATACAACTCAGGAAGGAGACGGGTTCTGTGTCTCAGAGATGCATGTGCTTTGGTCTGACATGTGCATATCAACCCAAGAACAAAAGCAAAAGACGTTGTGGAGATGCTGACGGAAGCTGGTAAGATTGTGTCATTATCCATAGTGAAACAAGTATTGTATCAACATGGGCTGACAGGCCACTCTGCCAGGAAGAAGTCATTACTCCAAAAGAAACATATAAAAGCCATATTAATGTTTGCAATTGCACACCTAAATTTTTGGCGACATATCTTGTGCTCTGACGAAACTATAATTAAACTTTTTGGCCATAATGACCATTGTTGAGGAAAAAGGGAGAAGCTTGGAAGCCTAAGAACACCATCCCAACTGTGAAACATGGGGTGGCAACATCATGTTGTGGGGTTGTTTTGCTGCAGGAGGGACTGGTGCACTTCAAAAAATAGGTGGCATCATGAGGAAAGAAGTTTATGTGGCAATACTGAAGCCGCATCTCAAGACAAGTTAAAGCTTGGATGGAAATAGGTCTTCCAAATGGACAATGACCCAAAGCATACTGCCAAACTGGTAACAAAGTGACTTAAGGATAACCAAGTCAATGTTTTGGAGTTGCCATCACAAAGTCCTGATTTCCATCCTATTGAAAATGTATGGGCAAAGCTTAAGGCAGGTGCAATAAATCAACCTACAAACATGTCTCAGTTACACCAGTTCTGTCAGGAGGAATGGGCCAAAATTCCTACCAACTATTGTGAGAAGCTTGTGGAAGGATATCCAAAATGTTTGACCCAAGTCATAAAGTTTAAGGGCAATGCTACCAAATACTTTGCAGAAAGTAGTTAACATGACTTAAAAATTATCTCTCTCTCTCTCATTATTCTGGCATTTGGCAAATATAAATAATTTTGGAAATCCTAATTGACCTAAAATTGGTAAGGTTTTTTGCGATTTCATGTCAGATAGTGAGAAAAACATACATATGTGTCTTTTTATATAGTGTATGGAAACTTCTGATTTCAACTGTATGTGTGTAAGGACAATTTTGGTATATGTATGTATATGTGATAAAATCTATGGGGAACATGTATGAAAACTGTATAAAACTTTCTTTGTTGCCCATAGCAACCAGAGTTCCTTTTTTTTTTTTTTCAGAGCACTATTAAAAATAAAGGGGGGCCGATTGAATTTGGGCAACAAAAAAGTTTTTGCCTTCGACAGTTTTCATGCCTGACCAAAAAAAGTAATATTTTTCCCTTGATAAAGATTGCCGCCACAAAAAAGTTTTTGATGCAAAAAAAAACAGTGTATACAGAATTTTTTCGTCCCCGCGGGTGTTTTTTTAGGTCAAAAAATACCGTTTTTATCCGTAAAAATTCGATACTGTTTTTTCCTTTTGGGGGCGGGCCCAGTTTTTTTTTTGAAAAGGGGGCACCTTGCATTTAAAATTTTCCAAAAACACAATTGTGCGTCCCCCGCAGGTGTTTTTTTTTAGGTGAAAAAAAAATTTACCATTTAATTTTATCCGTTAAATTTCAATAGGTTTTTTTTTTTTTTTCACTTTTGCCCAGTCCGCTTTGTTTGATAGAGGACCTTGCACTTAAATTTAAATAAAAAAAATTTTGTCGCCCCCGTGATTTCTGGGTGCATAAAAGCCCATATTCTATGACGAACACTTGGGTTAGAAAGGAAGGCGTCCCTTGAAATGTCCGTCATTGCATGGAGGCACTCTGCAACCAGCATGATGGCTCCTCAGTCTTATGGGACTATCAACACCCCTAAACAGGAAAAGTATACAGCTAATCTGCCACATTTTATATTTTTTTTCTTGTCAAGGGTTCGTATAGAACTAGTCTTTTAGCACCTTTTATAAAATGAGTAAAGTTCAATGTTTTTGCCCCATACCCCCTATGTTACTTTTTTTGATTGAAAAGGGGGAGTCTAAGAAGGTACTCCTAACGGCGGGGACTAAAACGTGGCAGCTAATATACGGCTTGTTTGCAATTATTGGATAAATATTTCTAGGTGAAAAAAATACGTTTATTATCCTATAAAATTTTTAATAGGTGTTTTTTCACTTTTCCCCACCCAGCTTTGTTGATAGGGCACCTTGCACTTAAATTTGAATACACATTTTTGTCGTCACCGCAGGTGTTTTTTTGGTAAAAAAAAATCCTTTTATTACCGTATACTTTCACATAGGTGTTTTTTCACTTTTGCACAACCCCAATTTTTGTTGATAGAGGCACTTTTGCATTTAAAATTTGAATACAGCAATTTTTTCTCCCCGCGCTGTTTTTTTTGGTGCAAAAAATCCCGTTTATTACTGTATACATTTCGATATTTTTTTTTTCACTTTGGCCAGTCCGCTTTTGTTAAAGGGGGCACCTTGCTTTTAAAATTTGAATACAGCAATTTTGTTTGATTTGGGGGTTTTTGAATACTGTGATTTGCCGTTTTTAAAAAGAGACTTTCCAAACTTTCCAATCTTCTAAAATTTTTTATTTTTCAAAACATGGAGCAAATGAGGTGGTAAGCAGCAAAGAGCGGGTAGGACAGAGGAAGGGTTAGAAAGAAGTGCCCTTTCCAGGCTGGCGATAAATCTCCACGGATCCGGTTGCAGGGCCCGGGCCCTGTCATCGCGGTCAGGGCCCGGGTGAATCTCAGTAACGAACACGTCCCAATCTGTTTCTTCAGTGGTTAATGCAACTGACCCACGTCTTACCTCCTGCCTCCCAGTCCGGCCACAAATGTCGTCATCACATATCGCATCCTCAACATGAAGCAAGGGCGCCCAAATGTAAACTCGTGTGCCCCACTGTGGTAACCTTTTTTGAAGCCTTTTTGATGACAAAATGCTTTGGGGGGTCAGAAGGGCATTTTTAAAAGTTTAAAGGCCAAAAGATGATTTTGTCTGCTTGACGCCCCAGATATGTGCCATCAGAGGAGGAGAAGGAAGCCGGCAATGGGCAAAAACCCCCGGCGGTGGGGCAACGTTGCAGCCCCTTTGCTTGTAGCCCCGCAGCTCCTATGCAAATGTCGGAACCAGTAAACCTTTTTTGATGATGATGAACTTTGCGGACCAACGGGACAGTAGGAAGACGATGGGGAGGTCAGTAGGTCCCCCCAAAAAAGGGGGGGAGGGCGGGTCGCAGAAGTCCGCTGAATAATTCCGCCAGCCACGGTCAGCAAAAACCCCCGCCCCTCGCTTCCCCGTCAAAAAGGTCCCGGACCTCTCAAGCCGGGGCCCTTCTTTAAGCAAGCCCGTTTCCCCCCCAGCGATGCCCCATAGCTGCCTTTGCCGAAACACAAATAGGGGCAAAAATTTAGTGTTTAACCCACCCCAACTGTCTAGTACATGCAGCAATGCAGAGTTGAAATGGGGCAACACTTGGCAAAAAAAGGCCCAACCCGACCCCCGGGGTTTCCCAACCACTGTCACACCCCGTCCCGTCCTCCCCTAACCCCCCCAAGCTCCCAATGCCCATGTCTCTAAAGGTCTGAAAGGGATCAGCCCCCCGGCTTCACCTCCCCGTCGCCCGGTACCCCCCACCCCACCAGAGCCCATCCTCCCCTTCTCCTTCCGCCAGTTTGACGACCTGCACGCCGTACAGCGGCCCCCTAGCACCAATTTCGTCTTCCAGGTTTGGAGCAGACAAAACACTTTAACCCAAAATCCCCAAAACCAAAAGCCTGAATGTGGGATTTCCGTTTTGGCCTTGGAAAAAATTCCTTTCCCTTGGGGACCAGATGGGGCCGCCACCTCACGGCCCTTGCCAGCCCCCCAATACCAGATGCCGAGCAGGATTTTCTTTTCCAAAAACCCCCGCCCTAGCCAGCCACGTGTCATCTAAAAAATTTTAGCGGTTTTCTGATCGTTCCCCGGGAAAAGTCCATTTACCACCGACACAGGGCTAGTAAGCACAGCCAAAGGCCGCTATATCTCTGTGACAGCTCACTGGGTGAGCTGGGGGGATGTCTCTGGGGGGCGGTGGCTCTCAGGGCCCGGGGCACGCCTTAAAACCCCAGGGCTTGGGGCAGGGTTTTTTTCCCCCCAAAGGGCCTCTGGTGGATCACGGGGCCCCGAGAAACCCGGCCGGGTTTAAATTTAAACTTCTTGGAACCGTCCACACACAGGGGAGGAGTGTGGACGGCTCTCCCAACGAACCGGCGTGGCTGGGTGGCAAGAACCTTTTGCAGGAAAGGGGCTGTGGGGGTAAAAGGGGGAAAAAACTGCTGGCCGCCCTTAAGATCGTAGGGGTGGACACATCCCTTGCCTGGGAATGTCAGAATCTTTTTCGTCCAGAAATTTCAAAGAGCACCTGGGTTGGACTGCCTGCTGAGGGAAAGGGTTTTTAGGTCTGAGTTTGCACTTCGCGTTCGCCACCCCGCTCGTCCCGCCTGGCTTTTTGCAGTGTCGCTCGGCCTCCCCGTCAACCGTCTCATTGTTGACGGGCAACACGTGGAATTTTACCCCCCACATGCTCCCCCGATTTGGGAGCACGCAAGCCATTAGCATATAAGTGACACATGGCCTAAAAGCACGGTGCGGACCTGGGGGGTTGAGCCCCCGAGAGTGGAGGCAGGTGAAAGCTCTGCCCATCCCGCCTTTTTTTAAAAAGCCCCCAAAATGGTCAGTGCGGACGATGCCCTTTTCAAATGGCATTTTTGGTGATCTTTTGTTCTGGAACGATCGTTGCACTCCCCGAAACACAGGTCCCCCCCACGACAGGAGGAGACGGGCACAGAGCGGAAAGGGCCCCTTTTTCTCCTCGAATCCCCAAGGCCCCACATTTCACAATTTTTTCGGGCTTCATTTGGCAGTGGGTTTGGGGCCAGGGCTAGAGCAACGGCGAACAGCTTCAGGGGGTATCATCTGAGGCAAGTCGGGCTGGTTGAAGCTGTGCCGGAGAAGCGAGGAGGAAGGGGGGGAGGTATTTCCAGACACGACATTACCGACGTCCCTGCCTTTGGGAAAAAGGTTGGCGCGAATTTGAGGACAGGGGGAAGGAAAGGGAAAACAGTTTGCTAGTGCCCCTCGACCCAAAGGGTTGGGAAATCAAGGCTCCATCTCTACATAAGTTTCTGGTGCCCCATTTCCTCCCAAAATGACCTCGCTTTTTGCCATTAAATGAACAACATTAGGGGGGCCCCCCTCCTGGTTCCCCGGGGACAAAACAAAATCAGCACTTTCCTTCCACCCACCCAAATAAAAGTAAAAAGCAGGGAAAGGAGACCTTGCTGATTGATCAATGGAGACATCTGTTGCGCGCTCACTTCTTCAAATTCACGGTGGAACAACACACGAGTGACAGCAGTAGAAATGCCAAGTAGCCGAGCGCACAGCAGCAGGCAAGGGGCAGAAGCCTAATGGGGGACCCCTGGCAAATCTTTATTTAACCTCCCAACCATGCAAGCAGGGGGACACAACAACACCAAGACCAGCTTAAGATCATGGTTTCATGACTATTGCGGCTAACACCCATGTTTTTTTGGGTGTGTTCCGGACCCAATAGACTTTGGTATGAAAATTGGATGAAGGCCCCCGCTCCTCGCCACACCATAGAGGTGTTTTTCCTGCCCAGCAGCCAGCTTTATATCTGAGCGGACCTTTTAGCCAGCTGGAGGATCATTACAACAAACGCATCCCGCTTTCCACAGATAAAATTATCGATTGAATTTCATCAAGTGAAACGCATGGATCTCTGATGAAGTTTTTGGCCCCAATTTGGAGGTCACCCGGGGGGCCCCCAATGCCGGTCATTCACATTCCCTCAAAAAGAAATGGCCTCTTAAAAATTTTTTTTTTAAAAAAGTATTTTTTTACTGCAATTTTTATTCTCAGTTTTCCAACATTCATTTTTGGTTTTGCTGTGAGGAGATGTAAAAGCACAGTTTTCATGACAAACCTATTCCATTTACCTCTTTAGCTTAGAAGTTTTCGCATTGTCAATGGGGTTTTAGGGCATTTGCTGTGAGATACAGCTTTAATCAAAAGGGCCTTGGAACAGAAATGTGGCTTCTAAGTGGATTTTCCCTCACAATTTTTTTTAAAAGTGGCTGAAATCATTTTTAAAAATTTTTTTTGGGGCATTTTTCTGTGGAAAAGCAATAATCATGGGGCCTTTGGAAAGAAAAGTGGTTTTAAGTGGCATTTTCTCCCCCCAATTTTTAACTGGCCCAGAATATTTTTTATAATTTTTGGGGCAATGCTGTTGAAATGCAGCAATACTACAGGTCCTATTCTAAAAACTTTTGTTTCTAACAGACATTTGTTCTTCATAAGTCTGACAAAAGAGCCTCACGGGTCCCATGTTTTGAATTTTTTGGTGGCATTTTGCATGAACATGCAGCTATACTACAGGTCCTATTATAAAAAAAATGTTGTATCTAACATACATTTTGTACTTCACAATTGTCAAAAGTGGCTCAAGGGCCATGTTTTTGAATTTTTTTGGGCATTTTGCTGTGACAATGCACTATACTACAGTCCTATTATAAAAAAAAATGTTGTTTCTAACAGACATTTGTTTCTTCACAATTGTCAAAAAGTGCTCAAGGGTCATGTTTTGAATTTTTGGGGGCATTTTTGGCGTTTGACATGCAGTCTATACTACAGGTCCTATTATACAAAAAAAATGTTGTTTCTAACAACGATTTTTTCTTCACAATTGTCAAAAGTGCTCAAGGGTCATGTTTTTGAATTTTTTAGGGGCATTTTGCTGTGACATGCAGCTATACTACAGGTACCTCCTATATAAAAAAATGTTTCTACAGACATTTGTTCTTCACAGATGTTCAAAAGTGGCTCAATGGTGATGGTGCGGTCAGAAACAGAAGATAGGTATGAACAGAAAATGGACCACATATTTGCAAAATGACTTGTTTTTGCAAGATCTTTAAAATAGCTAGCAATCCCTGAAATTGAGTGCAACCCATTAATACAAATAAAAAAATAGAAAACAAAGGGGGATTCCATTCTATTTTAAAATGTGTTTTCTAGAATTAAACTACTAAAAACTTGCATGTACAAAATAGCGGGTAAAAAAATTTCCCTCTGAATGTACAATGGAGGTACAGGAACTTGACCAAATGTAGGTTATTCATAGGACTGGGAGTGTAAGGAGCACGGACAAGAAACAAAGAACAGTGACAATTTCCATCCACACTTTGAGTAAAATGAGAAAAGCATGCCAAGAAAAAGGGCACCTGGGTGGAACAGGAGCGTTAACCACCAGTTTTTCCAAGTGAAGCTCAATTGGTCCACGACTCAACGGAGGGGCAAGTCGCTACCCAGGTCTCACTGTGTACTGTAAGGAAGGCTGGAGGTCTTTACCTCTCACTTCCGCTTCCGCACTCTGCATCAGCACGACTGTTTTTCGTTGCTGCGTCATAAGGCATTTTACCATGTTAAAAGTATGATGGATGCCAGCCTTGGCTCTCACCGCACCCACTGTAAACTCTGGCCTGGCAGTCTGAACCTCGTGTTAATAGATGAACAGACGCTAGCCTGGGCTCTTACAGCACCCACTGTAAAGGCCTGGCCCTGGCAGCGACTCCGTGTTAACAGATGGCTGACGCAGTACTGGCTCTCACCGATATGGGCAATCAGGAGAGCTTCAAATGCTCCAAAAAAAAAATCAGATTTTTAAAAGGTGAATTCTGTGAGTTAAGTAGGTCAAAAAGGGCCTCCAGGGCTGACCACAAAGGGTCACATGTATGAATCCGCCGGGTCGGCGCACCTTTCCGCCAGATTTTCCGGCGAATCTGCGCCTGATTTTATTGTCGGGGCCGGGGTACGCTCATATAACATACATGTAAAAGTCCGCCGCGCCTCGCAGTGTTTAGGCGCAGTGGCGGGTCCGAGGCGCAGTGCGGGGCGCGCCGTAATGATTCGAGCGCCGTGAGGTAGTGCGGTCATACATGCGGGGAAAAGTCCCCGCGCCCTGGCCAGTGTGTGGGGGCGTAGTCGGGGGACTTAGGCGCAGAGCGGGCTGCGCCTATGTATTCGCCGCCGAGGTAGCACTCCACAAAACCCCAACCCCACCATACATCGGGAACAGTTCCCTGCGCCTCGCACAGTGTGTGTGGGGCACAGTGCGGGGACAGCCCAGAGCGGGACTTAGGCGCCATGCCGGACTGCGCCGAAAACATTTTCCGATGCAGACAGGCAGGAACGGCGAGAATATCAATTCCAACATGTTCCGGTGCGGGAGTATGAATCAAAAATCGCCTTATAAAGGCTTCAACATTCTCAGGAAAAGAGCTGAACCTCAAAAATAAAAAAAATACATAAAACAAAATCACTTTCCAATATCATAATTCAAGAATAGGATTATTGGAAATTGCCGGGAAATTCAGTAGATTCAAATCCGAAAGCTATTCTATTGGTCGGCAATAAACGCGCCATCAGAATAGGAGCGACAGTGAACCATTAAAACCTATGGGGAAGTTTAGACCAATCAGAATCCACGGCTGGATATTCAAAATACTGTAAGAAATGCTGATAAAGCTGATATTGGTTAAGCTACCGGGGACTTGGCTAGCTCAGCCAATCAGAATAGTATCGAAGCAGAGACCCATTCTAGCCTATGGATGAAGTTTAAACCAATCAGAATCCACTGCGGGACCAGTTCAAACATATCTGTAAAAATAGCTGAAAAGAGTGATTGGCTGAGCTAGCGGGCTCGGCTAGCTCAGCCAATCAGAGCGCAGCTACTTCTCCCATTATTATGTCCTATGGAGAGATGGGCGCTCTGAAATCCTCGGCGCTCAGTCACTGTGCGGCATGAGTATTAATCAAAAAATCATTTTTATTAGTGAAAAACATTATCAGATATAAGAGCAGAACCCTTCTTTACAAATAAAGCAGTTAAAAACAGAACAACCTGTTTGTTGCCGAGACCTAGGCGCTAACATAAGGGAATGTGCAATGGAGAGAATCCGCCGGGAATAACAGTAATTAAAATTGGTTTAAGCTATTCTCATTGAGTCGGCATAAACCAGCCAATCAGAATAATAGGACGTACAATGTCCCATTATAACCTATGGAGAAGAATTGACCAATCAGAATCGACGACAATGTTCCCATTAGATCCGATGGAGAAAAATTGACCAATTCTTATTCCAAAGGCGGGACAGTTCAAATACAGTAAAAATGCAGAAAATGGAAGCTGATTGGTTGAAGAGGCGGGTCTCGTCGCAGCTTAGCAATCAGAGCGCGATCTGCTTTCTCATAGAAGTTCTATTGGAAAAGAAATTCTGAGCGCGCTCTGTGAATTGGCTAAGTTAAAAGAGGCGCCTTATTTGGACCAATGGGAGAGCGAGGCTACGCACCTATGTGTTTTTCTAATGCAATCTGATATCAAACTGTACTACGCCCGAAATCAAATGAAAAGACTAAAGAATGGTCCCTACGATGTGTATATAAAATGAATAATAATATGGGGTAACGAAAAAAAAAATTAAATCATAAAATCATGTTTATTTCTTTATTTTTGTTAGCCAAGGATCAATAGAAGGTGTGTAATGAAAATAAAGAAATTAACATGATTTTTATTGATTTTAATTTTTTCCGTTTCCCCCATAATAATTATTCATGAGTACATTTTGATTTCAGATTGCATTAGAAAACCATAGGAGCGTCGCTCAGCTCTCCCATTGGTCCAAATAACGCGCCTTTATTTTTCTTTTTAACTTATCCAATCACAGAGCGCGCTCATATTTCTTTTCCCGATAAGAACGCTCTATGAGAATGTAGCTCGCGCTCTGATTGCTAAGACAGGACGAGCCCCCGCCGCTTCAGACCAACAGTCGTTTCTGCATTTTACTGTAGTTTGAACTGCCCCGCCTTGAATATGAGTTGGTCAATTTTTTCTCCATAGGATATTAACGGGACATTGTCGCTCCTATCTGATTGGAGTCAATTCTTCTCGATAGGTTATAATGGGTCTTTGTCGCATCCTATTCTGATTGGCTGCTTCTGCCACCAATGAGAATAGCTTAAACAATTTAATTACTGTATTTCCCGTCGATTCTCTCTATTGCAATCCCAAAGTAGCGCCGGTCTCGGGCTGACCAACGCGTTGTTCGGGTTTTTTAACTGCATTTTTTGTAAAGAAGGTTCTGCTTTTTATCATGATAATAGTTTCACACTTAATAAAATGATTTTTTTGATTAATACTTCATGCCGCAACGGAGCGCTGAGATCCGTGATTTCACAGCGGCCCTCTCTCCAAAGACTATAATGTAGAAGAACTCGCGCTCAGATAGTCGGGATATCCAAGCCACATCTAGCTCAGGCCATGCAGCTCTTTTCTGTCTTTTACTGTATTTTTGAACTGTCCGCCTTTGATTTTTGATTGGTCCCAAAACTTCTCCATAGGAATATAATGGGACTTTGTCGGCTCCTATTTCCTGATTGGTTAATACTCCTTCATAAGGTTAGAATGGGCCACTTTCGCTCCTATTCTGATTGGTCCAAACTTCTCCAAGGATATAATGGGTTTCTTTTGTCGCTCATATACTGAATTGGCTGTCTTCTGCCGACCAATGAAAATAGCTTAAAACAATTTGAATTACTGTATTTCCCGGCAATTCTCTCTATTGAAATTCCCCTATTTAGCGCCGGTACTCGGCGACAAACGTGTTGTTTGGGTTTTTAAAAACTGCTTTTATTTAGAAAGAAGGTTCTGCTCTTTATCTGATAATGTTTTACACTAATAAGTAAAAATGATTTATTTGATTAATACAGCATGTCGGCCCGGCGTCTGAATGCGCTCCGAGAATTCAGTGCGCCCATCTCTCCATAAGACTATATGGGAGAAGTAACTTGCGCTCTGATTGCTGGGATTATACCAAGCACCCACTAGCTCCAGACCAATCAGCTCTTTTCTGTCTTTTTACTGTATTTTGGAATTAATCCCTCCGACGGATTTTGATTGGTCTAAACTTCTCCATAACTAGAAATGTGGGTCTTTGTCGCTTCCTATTCTGATTGCCGAGCTAGCCAATGCCCCCGCTAGCTCAGCCAATCATCTCTTTTTCTGTCCTATTTACTGTATTTTTGAATTAATCCCGCCATGGATTCTGATTCGGTCAATTCCTTCCCCAATAGATTAAATGGAGTTCACTTCGCTCCTATTCTGATTGGCCGTTAGCCAACAATGAGAATAGGTTTCAGAATTTGAATTACTGATTCTCCCGGCATTTTACATATACAAATTCTTGATGTTTGCGCCGTTCTAGATTTAGGAAAGTTTTTTATTTGTTTTTATTATTATTATGTTTATTTTTTACGTTCATGCTCTTTTCTGAACACTGTTTTTCCGTCGCTTTATAAAGGCATTTTTTTTCGGAATCATACTCCAGCTTGCACGTAGCGGAAGTGCCGAGATTTGTGTAGACTATTCTTCTGTATGTTTCCTCGCATGTTCTCGATCCTGCTTCACTTCGCCTCTTCCGGAGTTATTTAGACCAATAAAAAACTGGTCTGCCTGCCGTTGAGCTGCCGAGCGCTTTTCACTGCCGCCTCTGCTTGGCCGACTCACATCGTACATGCCTCGGAGTTTTTGCGAGCGCGCCCGCGCCCTTCCCGGAACGCCCTACAACCGCGCTCTACACCGTCGCCCCTACTGGCCCTACCCCTTCATGCGGGGCGCAGCTGAAAGTGGCGAACGCTGCGCATAACACCACATCCCTGCCTCCGACAGCGGGATTCGGGCTGGGAGGCACAGTATACGCCAAAAAACGGGCGAAAAGCCCGATCATACATGTCGCCCAAATTGCACAATTTGAGGCTTAAAATTTTCTGGGGCTGGAGTCACTAGGGTCGAAACATTTGATCTCCAGGGTGTCTGTCCCAAATTTCACTGAAGAAGGATTTGGAGGAAAAATGAAACCATTGAATTGATTGGCTGAATCACTCTCAAAGCCAGGAGGGCAAATGTCTTCTCAACTAAGAAGTGTTTTGGGGGATGATTAGGGACATTTTTATTACTTTATGGGATGTGTGGACGAATTAACACATCTAAAACGTGAAAAAATACCTTTAAAAACTGCAGGAGGGGTGTATGTTGTATGTTATCACACTTGAAAAAAAAGCAAAATGATAATAATGTAAAAACTATAAATAAAACTTCCCCAAATAAATTCTGTAAACAAATGTCAGTTACCAAAAAATATACTAAATGAGAGTCACTGTACAAAATAGCATAGTGCCACTTTGTGATCTGTGGCTCAAACAGGTTTAATGGTCATACTGTGGCCCAGGACAGGGATAGTCAATGTCCAGTGAAACTAAAATGGTGGTTGAAAGACTCCTTTTTCCGGCACTTTTAAATCTGGGGGTCATGCAGGTTTGGGGCTCATGCTGCGTTCCAGGACAGGGATATTCAATGTCCAGTTCAAGTAACATGATGGTTCAAGTCATACTGCCTTCTGGCACTTTTTAATTTGTGGGTGATGCAGGTTTAAGGGTCATGCTGTGGTACAAGACAGGGATAGTGAATGGTCTGTGAGTTTTTTTCTGTGGCTTTTATAACCTAAGTGTGTTGCTTAAGATGTAGCACGTATCCATTTGACTGTTGTGGATTTTGATTCCAGCTTCTCCAGCCCTGTTTGGGTGTAAGAATGAAGATGTTTTTCCTCTCCCATAGACTTTAATGGTGATCGGCGATAATCTATTATCGACTGTCGGAAATCGTCTTGATAATTGCCGATATCGACCATCAACCCAATGACGATAGTCGACGTAATCGCTCATCACTAGGTATGTGCATTGATAAATAGGAGAAAAATCCACAGGTTTGGTTCCTGCAGGGATTTGAACCTAGGACCCTTGTGCTGTGAAGCAAAAATGTTACCTCTGAGCTAAATTGTAGCTACTTACAGTTCTACACATAAACAGACATTTCTTTGACTAGTGAGAGAAAAGGCTCGGTGATGTCATCCTGCTGGGTCACATGATCTGCAATTCAAACAAATCACACACGCCCCCTTCTGAGCACACAGAGCTGAAGAGCTGGATGCAGGAGGTATGAAATGAGATTGTGGCAAAATCCCTCTAAGTTATCAATCTTGATGAATACGTATATGTACATGGGATGCTTGTGTACGAAGGGGTACCCAAAAGAAACCGGAACTGTCTTCTTGTGGGTGAGGGGTTAGTAGTACAGGCTTCAGTCACTACATAAATGTTTGTGGAACCTTTTTGATAGACAAAGTTTTGGAGAAGTTTTCAATTGACTCCAGTTACTACATATTTTTTTTCAACAGGTTGTTTAATTTTTTGCCTATTTTGTGATGGCCGATTCATACAGACAAAGTATTTTGTTTCCATTTGGGAAAAAAAGCAAATAAAATGGTTATTATGATACAGACAACCTACAAGGAAGCTGCTGAGAGTAAAACACAAGCCTACAATTTTTTTCTCCTGTTTCAAATTAGGTGAATTGTCAATTATTTATAAACCTCCTTCCAGACATTCTGCGGCCGCCCAAACTGATAAGAAAGTGATGAAAGTTCATAAAGCCTTTCGGGAAGATCGTCTATTGAACAACTTGTGAAGGTAACTAGGATTTTAGGAAGTTCATTCCAGCAAATTTTAACAGCTGAATTGCATGAAACATCAAAATGTGTGCTTTGCCTGCTCTCCTCTTACTATATGGACAATTGCCTGGTTGATGCTGTGTTTTTAAGGAACAACTAGAAGCTGACGCTATTTTGTTTCCCATAGTCATAATTGGAGATGAATCTTGGTGTTACAGGAGACAGGTGACTTGTTCTGTACTTACAGGACAGAACATGAAATCCTAGTCAGCTCCAGAAGTTCACCAGTCACTCGGTGGAAATATTCCAAAATGGTTTAACAAATTTTTATCTCATTTTTATCAGTTTGGGCAGTCAAAGGACGTGCAGAACAAGGTTGATCATCAATTAACATTTCATGTCATTGGAAATGGGAGCAACATTTATGTACTTGTGTTTTACTCATGGAATCTTTCTTGTAGGATATTAATAGTGCAGGAATTGTTTCCCCTGCTTTTTTTCCAAAAAAGAAACCAAATTTAACAGTTGCACATTTTATATATGAATCAACCATCACAAAATAGGTAAAATATTGAACAACTTGTTGAGAAAAAAATCACTGTAATCAAACACAACCTTCTCCAGAAATGTCAGCTGGCATACAGAAGGTGCTCTGTGAGGTTTTCCAGAGCTTGGGCTATTTTGTTTAAAGCATAGCCTTGTAACAAACTTTGCCACAGCTATATCCATTTGCTGCCTGGTGTATTCATTGTGATGCTCTATGACATAAAATATCAATAAAATACAGTTAAGTTTGTGGGTGTTATGGTTTTAAATGAGGCAAACTAGGGGTAGAAAGATTTATTTTTAACCCATCATATGTACAGTGAACGAAATAATTATTTGGTTCCTTGCTGATTGTGTAAGTTTGCCCACTGACAAAGACATGAACAGTCTATAATTTTAAGGGCTTTTTAATTCTAACATTGAGAGATATCAAAAATAAAATTCTGAAAATTACATTGTATAAAATATGTAAATTTATTTGCATTTTGCAGTGAGAAATAAGTATTTGATCCCTCTGGCAAACAACATTTAATACTTGGTGGCAAAACCCTTGTTGGCAAGCACAGCAGTCAGACGTGTTTTGTAGTTGATGATGAGGTTTGCGCACATGTCAGGAAGAATTTTGGGCCACTCCTCTTTGCAGATCATCTCTAAATCATTAGGCTTTTGAGGCTGTTACTTGGCAACTCGGAGCTTCACCTCCCACCATAAGTTTTCTATGGGATTAAAGTCTGGAGACTTTCTGAGCCATGCCTTTGTTGCCTTAGCTGTATGTTTTGGGTCACTGTCTTGCTGGAAGATCCAGCAATGACCCATTTTTTATGTCCTGGAGGAGGGAAGGTGGTTGTCACTCAAAATGTTGCGGTACATGGCTCCATCCATTCTCCGATTGATGTGGTGAAGTAGTCTTGTGCCCTTAGCAGAGAAACACCCCCAAAACATAATGTTTCCACCTCCATGCGTGACAGTGGAGACGGTGTTCTTTGGGAGCATAGGCAGCTTTTCTCTTCCTCGAAACACGACAAGTTGGGTTAATACCAAAGAGCTCAGTTTGTGTCTCATCTTACCACAGCACCTTTTCCCATTCACTGACAGAATCATCCAGGTGTTAATTGGCAGACTTCAGATGGGCCTGCACATGTGGACCTTGCGGGCACTGCAGGATTTTAAACCATTACAGCGTAATGTGTTATCAATGGTTTTCTTGGTGACTGTGGTACCAGATGCCTTGAGATCATTAACAAGTTTTCCCCATGTAGTTTTAGGCTGATCTCCCATGATGAAGGATACCCCACGAGTTATGCATGGTGCCACAGATCAATGTTGATTGACAGTCATTTTGTATTTCTTCCATTTTCTTACTATTGCACCAACAGTTGTCTCCTTCTCACCCAGCATCTTACTTATGGTTTTGTAGCCCATTCCAGCTTTGTGCAGGTCTATGATCTTATCCCTGACATCCTTAGAAAACTCTTTGGTCTTGCCCATGTTGTAGAGGTTAGAGTCTGATTGATTAACTGAGTCTGTGGACAGAAGTCTTTTATAAGGGTGACTAAGAAAGCTGTCTTTAATGCAGATAATGAGTTGATTAGGAGCGTCTAACTGGTCTGTAGGAGGCAGAACTCTTAATGGTTGGTAGGGGATCAAATTCTAATTTCTCTCAGCAAAATGCAAATAAATGTATATAATTTATACAATGTGATTTTCTGGATTTTATTTTGGATATTATATCTCTCCATGTTAAAATTAACCTACACTTAAAATGATAGACTGTTCATGTCTTTGTCAGTGGGCAAACTTACAAAATCAGCAAGGGATCAAATAATTATTTCCTTCACTGTATGTGCATATGCATGTACTTGTATATTCTATACTATAGTATGCACACACATATACAATGCGTGTATTATGGGGAGAATAAGTATTTGATAGATTGGTGATTTCGGCATTTTTCCCACCTACAAAGAATTGAGAGATTTGTAACTTTTATCATAGCTACAATTCAACAGTGAGAGACAGAATCTAAAAAAAAATCCAGAAAATTATATTGTACGATACAGCTAATTGCATTTACTTTTTCTTGTAAAAAAATAAAAATAAAAAAATAAAATATATATATATATATATCATTCCATGAGTTTTCTGTATTTTCATGACTACTTTCATGACACTGGTCTAATTTCCATTCCTTGTATTCTTTGTATTCTTTAGGCCAAAAAAGTCTCTTCTGCTTGTTGCCTGTCCTTAGCAGTGGTTTTCTAGACTTTTTTGGGCTAAAGAACACAAGGAATGGACATTAGACCAGCTTCATGAAAATAGTCATGAAAATACAGAAAACTCTTGGAATGAGAAAGTGTGTCCAAACTTTTGGTCTGCACTGTATATATAAAATATATATGTATATAAATGAAAGAATTGTGCACTCAAGGTAATTCAATTTTTCAATTTTCATATTCATTATTGGAACTTTCTTGCCAAAGTTCCGCTTTTGCTGGCACCCCGCAAGGAATTCTCAGGATGTGCTGCTTATTTTCTGTGGATGATATGTATCTATTTATTTACAAGAAAGAGTAAATGCAATTAGCTGTATTTTTTTTGCATCGATTACAAATAAAAGGTGTTCCAACTGTTATCTAGGGAGCATTGTTAGTGAACCCTTGAATTTAATAACCTGTTCAATGACTGAATAGAGCTGGGACTGCAGTTTCAAACATTACCATTAGTAACACTACCTATATATATATATTTATTTATTAACAAGAAAAAGTAAATGTACCCTTTGCAATTATCTGTATTTTTTTTTGCATTGATTACAAATAAGAGGTGTTCCAATTGTTATCTAAGTTAATTGAGAAAAAAATCATAGTATAGGGAATAATTGTTAGTGAACACTTAAATTTAATAACTTGCAGATAAGAACCTCTAACTTTTAGCAGCAATCAACCCCTACATATGTGTTCTGTAGCTGCAAATACAATTTATAAAATGTCGAGGAGGGGTTTTAGAGCATTCCTCCTTGCAAATTGCTTCAGTTCATCAATATTTGATCACTGTCTGTTACGATCATAATTTAAATCTCACCATTCGTGGTGCCTTTCCAGGCCACCATATTTTTGGAGCATTAGGGTCCTAGCTATACTAACAGCCACTTTTTTGGCGCTGTTCTACTTGAGGAAATTGGGCAGAAAGTGAAACTCAAGTGCACAACACTATATTTAGAAAACCTTTGTTCTTAATTCGTTTTGGTAGTCTAACCTGGAGATGGTATTAGTTTAGGTGGTTGAGGAACATTTATCAATGCAACAATATTAGTTGCATGGCAGTCTGTTGTCTCATGAAAAGCTGTCAATGATGAGCTAAAAAACTTTGCCTGTCCATACATTAAGTAGTGTTACATGCAAAGACCCATCAGAGCAACACAGGGGGTCATCCCTGTAACGGAGGAGTGGATCCGCTGGGCCAACGCAAGCGATGATAGCTATGCCACGCCAGGGAACGGAATCTAAGTAGCCCCCGGTTTTCACCAGAGCCCGCCGCAAAGCGGGATGGACTTGCTGCGGCGTGAGGCTACCAGGCCGTTACCCATGACGTGACTTGCTTGCGATGGCAGCCGGGGTACAGCGTGGTACCAAAACGTAATCCAGAGGCATAGTTGGGGAAGGCAGAAGGTACAGGGCAGGCGGCCAGAGGTTTTGTAGTCGAGACGGGGAGCGGTCAGGGCAGTGGGGCAAACAGGCAAGGTCAGGAAACGTAAGCAAGCGGACTGGTACACGGGTAATCAAGACTAAACTCCAAAACTCTCAAAACGCACCAAGAACACACCAACAGACTGGCAGGAAGTGTTGGGGGCGGATACCTTAAATAGAACCAAACGCCCGACAATGACCAATAAAAGGGACGCTGGCCCTTTTAAATTAGGAAGTCAGCGCGCGCACGCCTAGAGCAGCGGCCACGCGCACGGCGGCCGGGGAGCGGCGTTCACAGGAGCGTGGACAGGTAAAGAAAGCGGCGCCGGGACCTGGGACAGCAGGGGAAAGGTCGCGGGCAGCCGCAGCTGCCGCACCGGATCCCCTGCGAGCAGGGTGACGGTCGCGGGGGGCAGCGGAGCCCGCGACCCCCGTTACAATCCCTTCCCAAAAATTTTCAAAATCCCTGCATTGCCCCCAAAGAGTTACAAAAATGAAATTTAATCCAATGGACTGTCCAAGTAAGTAATTAGATTTTAGCCATTTTCCCTTGATCAAACTAGCTGCTCTGCACCCTTGACAATAAAACCAACAGATAAATAAATGATGGGATTACCATACGCTTCATGAAACATATCTCAAATATTCAGAGGATAATTATCATTATTAGTGGCCTATGTTTTTGTACATCAACTTATATAAAATGAATAATGAAAATAAAATATCAGTCCGTACGTTTTTTCTCCTCCTCGGGCTTTTCTGATTTTTTGGAGAGTCAGACTTTACCAGTGATAAACAATATTCCACATCAAGCAGCTTCCAATTTCTTTGAGGAGTGGTGACAGATCAGCACTGCAGGGAAGAGTCTTGTCCTGGACCATTCCCTTTTTTTAAAATTCATAAAGTTGATTTCTGATCTGTAATATGTGTATTTGCTATAGAGCAAAAAAGTTGGGCAGCATCCTCTTTGTGTGGGGATTACATCATTTTTGCTAGTTGCTATAAATGAGGAGACTTCATATACTATTCCAGCTCTACTAAGGTTTTTTGTCATATAGAAATCTAAACAAGAAACTTCCTTTCATCCTTTCAGGAATTGGCTATTTTAAGCCTTTGGAATGCTGCTGTTTTCCCATTTTCTCATTAATACCTTCCTGGAGATATAAGTGTCTTTTTCCATTAATGTAAGTGTATGAAGACTTGCTTTTCATGGGACAAATTGAGTTTTTGATTACATCCTTTTTGGGTTCAGTTTGAGTCCTCTACCACCATCTAATAATTTAGATATCATGGTCACTATTGACCGCAGCATCTAATGGGTTGAAAAACCAAGATTAGTGTTTTCTCGGATTTCTTTGGGTTGGCTCCTGTGATTGTGAGTGCACGGGTCTGTTGAGTAAAAAATAGAAGAAAAAAACTGATTTTGCCTAGAAACTCATCCAAATGCTATCATCTGATCATTCCCTTTTAGTTCATAGTTGGATTCCAGCTGTGTATTTCCATCTGGATTGTAAATTGAATATGCAGATGAGATCATTTTTCAAAATAAGGTATTTACAGGATAATAAATTATCTGTGCACTTGGTTTGGCAAGAACAGTACAAAACTTGTTATACCTTTTTCCCCCAGACAGGTAAAATTGTGTAGTATCTCATTATCAGCTTATTTTTATAAGAACATTTGGCATCTTAAACATTATCATGAATGTAATATAGTAAATGAATCAACAGCTGTTTCAGCCATAGCTGTTGAGACAATGATAGTTTTCATATGAGTAAATGTATATAACACTATCAGGGAGGCATCTAATTGGCTCCAAATATACTCTGCTGCAGGACCAGACTCCAAAGATACAGCTTATGTCATTAAGAACTATCTGCAGCGTAAACAGGGAATCCACAGAGCCCTAATGTCAACATTATCAAGTCTGTCTGGGGTTACATGAAGAGACAGAAGACCTATGATTACTTCTCCAAGATGTTTGGAACAACCTCCCTTCAAAAACTATGTGAAAGTGTGCCTAAGAGAATAGGCAAAGGGGGTCAAACCAAACAATTGATTTCTTTGTGACTTTTCTTATCTTATTCACTTTGCATTTTGTTAAATGATAAAAATAAAGTGGTTTTCCCTCTCTACTTTTTTAATCTTGCGAACGGTGCTAAGGCTGAAATTATATATATATTTTTTAAATAGCACTGATTTATTTCCATTTATTCCAGTGTTAAATCTCCAAGCCCTCTCCCATGGTCTACTGCTATCTTTTGGGATCTTCATGGAGCATCGACGATGCAATGGTCAGAAGCTATTGCATGATGTCACTACCATGAGCATAACTATAGCCATAGTAGCTATGGCACTCAGGTATAAGACCATTGTTACTTTTTGTTCAGAACAAGTTGTTGGAGGCTTTCTGCTCTCCAACGCTACTATGTGGGTTCCCTTATTTTGGGTAATATTATTAAACCCTTTACTTGCACTTATGCGCGTTTTGTTTTCATTAGGTGGTGGGGCCCCATGTCATTTTACCATGGGACGCTATGAATTCTAATTGCGCCCCTGGTCACTGTTCAGAAGTTAGGATGCTGAACAGTGACAGCGGACAGTATCATTTGGCCACTGCAGTCAGAGTCTGCAGCAATGACATTCTGTTTATCAGACACTGGAAGACAACAGAAGATCCATGGCGTGGACTAGCAGTTGTATCACTGGAACGAACATCAGGTGATATTTTTTCTTCTGGCCTTAGCACCAAACATGAATTTAAAGAAGATGAGGTGGACAACTCTTTTCACGCTTCTATTCTTGAAAGCATTCTTTTTTTGCCATTTTTCCACACCTACGCACAGAAAGGGGACAAGAGATAAGGAAAATAGCCTGAAATTAGAGCCTGGAGGGTAAATGTTGCATGTTTTGGGTAATGTATATTCTAAGCACCTGACAACTATTCATAATATGCTTTTGTTTTACAGCATGTACGATACTGGCGCATGTGGGTTTGGAGAGTTCTGGGTTTTCTGGGGGATCAGTGCAATTATCTTTCTTTATTTTTATTTCTATTAAGGCTCTGGTAACAGGGAGACAAAATTTTACTTTCCCTTTTGCGTCCCATTCATACAGATCACAGTATTAGAATACTGTTACCAATGATCTATATATACAGACCTGCAGAAAAGAGGCAGATCAGTAGGTCTTCTCTGCATCTCTCTGTACAAGGTTCTGTGCTTGGTACTTTAGTGACAGGGAATTGGATATTTCAGCCTGATTGTACAGATGGCACTAAATCCGGGAATGCACTGTGTTATTAAACGGGTTGTCTCATCTCAAAGTTTCAAAGGATGCATAAATGAAATAATGCTGCTTTGCTCTGTCACTTCCTGGTCAAACTGTTGTTATTACATTTGAGCTCCTGTTTTAGACTTCTGCAAATTAATAAACTCAGCGTCGGACCAGGGAGTTAAAGAAAACCATAATTACGGGCTTTTGTTGAAAGATCAGATAAAAAACTGCCCAAAAGGTTCTGTGGGTTTAGGACCTGTTATGAATCACTCCTGTACAAAAAACAAACAGCAGGGGGTGGGGAAGTACCGGTCGAAACACTTGGGGAACCAAAAGGGGCACTGAAGGGAAAAAATCACTTTTAGTCCTTTAAAAAAAAAAATAACAACGCAATGTATTTGGAAAACATCTTTATTTAGTGTTCCCAACATGTTGAAAGCTAATCTTTGTAGTGAGACAACCCCTTTAAAAGCAGCAAGTAAATGAACAAGGGAATGTCTTTGGGACTGGGCCATTATTAATTAAGATTATTTCGGATTTGCTAATGTAGGAAGGGATTAAGGCTGGTTTAATCAAATTTAGATTTCCATAGGAATCTATGGTGATCCAATGTGTTGCAAATGGAAAATATAGTTGTATCACACCTGTTATAAATGGAAAAAGGTGGTTTTAGGGTTTTCCCCTCCTCTTTAAAAATACCAATGCATGAAATTTTAAATTGGGTTTTTATTGAAATTTTTAAACGAAAACCCGAAATGCGTTTGAAAAAAAATGAAAATGACTCCATTTTTTAATTATCCCATTAGGGTAAAAATATTTTGAAGGTCTCTATATTACCGCTTTTGAGTTTATGATTCATCTCCCTAGCAAACAATTACCACCTTGTCTGTAATTTAATGTCTTTTTAATGTATTTTTATTTCTTATTAACCATATACAGCAATTTCCCCCTTCTTTCTTAGGCCCCCTTTTTCAAACAATCACAGAAGTGCTGATAAGTTAAAATGATTTATGGATAGTATCCTTTACCTAAATCATATTTATTGCACACTGAGAGAGTAAATTGACTTAACTGCTGAACCTAACCAGTACAGATTTAATATTTTTCCAATTTCAATCCGAGTCGGTGAGAATGAAAAACACATTCAAGGGCATAACATTTTAAAACCCAAAAATGTGGGGAAACACAGAAAAAAGCAAGCAAATTTAATTCCAAAAAAACAATAATATGGTAAAGAAAATGAATCTTCAGCACCAAGACTTGAGAAATTTGCTGTCATTTAACTTCCTGACCTTAAAACACGTTTCTCACTGTGCAGTTATTACAGGATTGCTTATGCATTGACCAAAGATTGGCAAGGGTTGGGCTGTTTCCCCCACGGAGGATAAAGGCAATGAAATCCATTCACTACTTTAATGATTTTTTGTCATTGTTTTTCTGATTCTTCCGGCAGTAGATGCTTAACTAACACTATGAAGCCAATTTGTACAGTAGACTGTCTTATACTAGGCTGAAACTGGAATTCAAAATGCTTCATGAAGGGTGTTTTTGCATTTGATGCGGCCGTAAAAGTCACAGTTTTGCAATAATTTCTGTGAATATGTTCTCTAAGACAACTATAAAGTGACTTAAATGGCAATTTTTGGTAATCACTATATATTAGGACTATAGATAGAGAAGAGCCCAGCTTGTTGTTTGGCATATCTTTTATTACTTTTATGTACTATTAAAATTACTATTATTATTCATAGTTGCATAGAAAGGTTGACATGTTCATCTTGTTCAGCCAATTTTTCTAAAATATTGATCGACCTAGTAAATTTTCAGATCAGGCTGATGCAGGAGCTTAAATACATATCATAGAATACAGTTAAAAAATATTAAACACATAATAGAAAGGATTATTAAATTTGCTAAACTTCTTAGTTCCACTCTGTGACTGCCCCGATTCAACAGGAATGCCCCCCGATCCACCTGGGAACACCCATTTATGAGGTGGAGTTTGCATACACTCAACAGCCTCATGGTTTCCATGAGTCTCCCAGAAGAAATTGAAGGGTTAGCAAGTATGATTAATTACTGTATTGATGTCAATTTCCTGGTGGCAATATTAATTTGGGCTTACACCATTTTTAACCCTGTAAGCATATAAGAATGTTTGACTTTTCCATCGCATAGTTGTTAGGGGATTATGGAGCAAGCTTAAAAGTTGAGCCTGCATCATACACTGCAGATCCAGCTGTTAATTACAGCTTCAAACCCTGCCAATTCACCACCGAAATGCTGCAGTTAGTTTGACTGTGTTATATATGTTGTCAATAAACTACAAATCACTGATGCCTAGAGCCAGGTTGTAATGAAAGAGGTAATTTTACAAAATATTGCAAAACATGAGAAGCGGTCTATTGCATGACCAAGTGATCACATGTTAAAGTCCTGATAAAGGACTAAAAATGTAAACAATTTAAGTAAAGATGCAGAAAAGAAAAATTTATATTGCATTTAGAGATGGGCGAACTGATTCTAACAAAGTGGAATTCGTTTAGAATTTCAGGAAAACTTCGGTTCGGAACGAAGTCGAACTTTGGGGTACTTTCCGTGAACGAAGTGTGCTTTTGATTGATAAAATGGCTGCGAGCACATGGCGTTACATGGGGCAAAGAACTCTGGGAGGAAAAAGGGGCATAGCCTGCATGACATGTGCGGGAGATGAACCCAATCAAGGAGACTGGCGGGATTCTGTGACGTCACCGCACAAATATGTCGGGCGGGGACGCGGGGAAAGCTCATACCGCTCTCACTGTACTGAGTAGGGAAGGTCCTGCCACGGCTGCTTATGATAGCTGATACTAAAGAACTCACTTTTATACAGCGATTTTTGTGGGGTGTCTCAGCTTGTCTCAGAGACTGCTTCTCTTAACGTTCTATTTCTGATTTTGTGGGGTTTATTGGATCTGAAGTCCAGTGTGCCTCCAGTGCAGCTGCATATACATTTTAATGCTAATTGTCATAACACAATTGAATATCCAAGGTGATCTAACCTGTTCCCGTTGTATTCATTTAAAGAAACAACGTTTTTAAAATACAAATACACTTCATTTTTGGCTGCTCATTCTTTGGCGCAATTTACATCCAGGGGTTAATTAAGGTTGTTCTGCTGTTGTGGAGACTAAAGAAACGTTTATTTCACCGCCAAAAAATCATTTTTCCGTAGCATAATTCACAAGTTTCCCTCTTGTTGTGTAGGGTAAATCACGCCATTGTAAAACGCCAAAGCTCGTAGTTTTGGTTGCTAAAATTCTTTGCGCAATTTACATCAGGGTTAATTAAGCGTTGTTCTGCTGTGGTGGGACTAAAAAACCATTTATTTCCCGCAAAAATAAATTTTTCCGTAGATAATTCACAACGAAGGTTAATTACAAGTTTTCCTCTTTTGGTAGTGTAAATACACGCCTTTGTAACACGCTACAAAGCGGGCAGTTTTTGGCTGCTAAATTCTTTTGCGCATTTACATCCAAGGGTTAACTAAGAAATTTTTCTGCATTTGGGTATCATAAAGAAACTTGGTTTTCCCCGCCACAGGGGAAATTGTAGCATAATTCATATCCGAGGTTAATTAAGCTGTTGTGTTTTATATTCAGTAAAATACACCGAGTTTTTAAAGCCACATACAAGTAAATTTTTCCCCCCATTTGTGGAGAAAATTTATATCAGGGTTCCCAAGTTGTTAGTGGGTTAATTGGAGTCAAATAAGGTGTGTATTTATCATATTACAGTTTATCTTCATCAAAACAGGGGCTGTACATTTTAGAACAAAAGTATGTCAGACAGAGAGGGTCGGAAGGGAAGATTTCTCCTTAGGAGAGCACGAAAGAACGGCTTGTAGAGTTTTTGTTTTGCTTTTCCCCCTTTTACTTAGCATCTGCATATCACAGGGCATTATGGGACAGAGACAGAGAGACAGAGAGGTGGCAGGCTCTTCACCTGCGAGTGGCAGTGCCACAAACATTCCTGGAGCAGGCCCAGGTCGCAGAACAGCAAGGGGATGTCGCAGCAGGGGTCACTCGGTGAGGCCACAACTGCCACTGTCATCTCCCAGCCGTGTATGTCTACAACCCAAGGGTTCTTGATGGTTGACTGGTCATCACTTCCCCCAATGACATTGACAACCCAGCAGAGTCGGTGGAACGTCAGACACAACCCTTAGTTGTCATGGCCCGGTAGCGGGTCTGCGTCCCTCACCTGTCCCTCAACCCGCCTCTGTCCCATGCGGTTCCCTCAGCCAGAGATCTACTAATGTGGTCTGGGCTCAGCGCCACTATATAGCGAGGATGAACAATTTGAGGAGGGCAGTCAGCAGCTTCTTGGTAGCGAAGAAATGGGCCAATATCCCCTGCTTTTGCAGTAGGCGGCAAAGTTAGATGTTGAGAGTGGCATGGGGGGTCATGTTGTGAGGGGTCAGCCTCTGCATACCAAGACCGGTGATGAGGACAGCAGTGACGATGAAACACAAATAGATGATGATGTAGCCGACCGCACTTGGGAAACGGGTGAGGCAAGGGCTTCATCATCGTCAGGAGAAGAGGGCGTCAGCTTGTGCGTCAGGCAGCGGCGCCGCCAGCAAGTGGGTTGTGTGGCCGTGAGTCAGTAGGATAGCAGCAGTGTGAGGTCGGGGGCCAAGCGGCACGGGGGAGAAAACCCGCTTGCAGGTCAAGAAATAGCGGCACAGGGGCTCAGCGAGGCAGCGGCGGTAGTAGTCACTCAGTGCGGAGTGTTGGCGGTAAAATCAGCTACTCAGCGGTGTGGCAGTTCTTTGCTAAGAATCCGGAGGAGCCGAATATGGGTATATGTAGAATCTGTGGGCAGAAAGTGAAGCGTGGCCAGAGAGCTAATGTTGGCACCACGGCCCTGCGTCAACACATGCAGCGTCACCATCCGGTGGCCTGGGAGAAACGTGGCTCAGATGTGGCGGTCCATCCTGCTGCCGCAGCAGCGCATGCCATTGCAGCTAGTCAAGGCTCCACCACCTCTGCAGAAGGGAGCTGTTTCTCTTTGCATCATCTCCCGGTCCAGATGCTCCTGCCCCCTCGCTACTCAAAGGCCCCAGTGTTCAGCAAGGCGATTTCAAAGAGACAACATATGCGTCCAACCATCCTAAGGTGCAGCAGCTGACCAACCTCCTGTCCAAGTTGTGGTACTGCAGTCCTCCCTTTCCAAAATGGTGGACTCTGCACCATTCAGAGAACTAATGGCTTGTGCCCAAGCCGAGATGGAGAGTTTTCCCAAACCGTAATTTCTTTCCAAAAAGGCAGTACAGCACTTCATAAATATATAGAACTGAAAAGTGGGGGCCCGTCCTTTAGCTTATCGGTTTGTTCCAAGGTGATGGCAGCGTGACGTTGGAGCTGTAACTCGGTCAGGGCCAGTACATGTCCTTTATGGCCCATTGGGTGAATGTGCTTCCCGCCCAGCACACCAACAACTTGGACAGGAGACGCCGCTTTCTACTCCCCGTTGTCAAAAATGCGGTCCTGCGCCAATGTCCGCCCCCTCCTCACCACCACCACCAACTTCTCAGCCTCCACAAGTACTGCTCCATCATACAACATGTGTAGGGCACAGCGGTGTCACGCAGTTCTACACCTGGCTTGTCTCGGTGAACGAAGTCACACAGGGGAGGAAAATGCCCGAGTCATGCTTCAAGAAATCGATGTGTGGCTTTCTCCGCGCCAACTGCAAAAACGGAACCATGGTGACGGACAATGGGGGGGAACATGGTGTCCGCGCTGCAACCGATGAGGATGGTCCATTTCGCCTGCATGGCGCATGTGTTCAATCTGGTTGTGAAAAGGTTCCTGGAGTCTTCCACCGATCTTCAGAAGTTTCTGTGCATCCACTTCATCCATTCCTACAAAGCCAGGAACACCCTCCTCGAATTGCAGCGACAGAACGGCCTCCCCCAACACACTCTGATATGCGATGTTTCCACCCGTTGGAATTCCAGCCTGCAGATGTTGGACCGACTGTATGAACTGATAAAGGCCATTAACGATTTTTTGATGATCCAGGAGTACTCCCCTGTGTAACTTGGATGTCAGCCAGTGGCAGCTCATGCGTGACACCTGCCGTTTGTTGAGGCCATTCGAGGAGCCGATGTTATTTGTCAGTCGCCAGGACTATGGGATGAATAACGTCATTCCACTGCTTCATGTCCTGGAACAGATGCTGAAAAATCTGTCTGGGCAGGGGACTGGAGATGTGGCGACTACATCTCGCGGCCACATGAGTCCGGTGGGGACTGAAATGGAGGAGGAGGAGGACATTGGAGCAGAAGCATTGTCTGGTGAAATGAGTGGATTTTCTACCTAGGTGACAAGAGAGGAGGAGCAGGAGCAGCTGGAGGAGGTAGATAGAGATGATGTAGACGAGGCAGATGAAGCCGCAAGCACCGTGGCAGTATACAGTGGAGATGGAGGCAGGGAGCCCCTCGGAATCACTTCTGCAGATGGCCCGCAGCATGCTGATTTGCCTGGCTAGTGACAGCCGAATAGTCAGCATCCGGCAGAGGGATGACTTCTGGCTCTCCCCCCTATTGGACCCTCGCTACCTGTCCAAAATGGGAGCCTTTTTCCCAGCTATTGAGAGGGAGGACAAACTCAAATACTATAGGGAAATCCTCCATAGTCAGTTGGCCGTTGCCTATGTGTGGCATTGTCCCTCCTCTGACAGGTCTGACCGGGGGGTTCTTCAGCGCTCACGAACTACAGCCGCAGCTGCTGGGGGAAGGTGGAGGGGGGGTGGGTAGGAGCAGTACCAGCTCCATCAGCAGCAACCTAAGTCTGGAGTCACTGATGAGCAGCTTTCTTCACCCGCCTAGTGAGGAGGGTAGTCGCCAGCAGCAGCAGGACCTGGAGCAGTCCCTGAACCAACAGGTGGTGGCCTACTTGGACAGCACTCTGCCACCCCAGTTAGAAGATCCGCTGGACTACTGGGCAGCCAAACTGGATGTGTGGCCGCAACTTGCCGAGTTTGCAGTGGAGAATCTGTCCTGCCCGGCCAGTAGTGTGGCATCAGAGCGGGTGTTCAGAGCGGCGGGGCCATCGTTACCCCAAGGAGAACCCGCTTGTCCACGGGAAATGTGGAACGACTGACCTTTGTCAAGATGAATCAGGCGTGGATCGGCCAGGATTTCTACACACCAATGTCTTAGACGTCAGACTACATCAGCCATGACGCCTCACCCAAACTGTGAGAAATGAGTCTGGGTTCAAACTACCTGCCTCAGCCCCTATTCTGATGCCGCCACCCGCCTGTTGCCACACATCTGCTGACAGTTTCTCCATCTGCCACCAACCATCTTTACCAGGGACTGGTATTGCCACCCACCTCCACACTCTGTCATTGTGCCACTTTATGACCTCATGCTGCTGTTGCTGGTGCCGTGACATCCACACTGTGTCATTGTGCCACTCTCTGACCTCATGCTGTTGCTCCTGCCGCCGTCACCTCCACTCTCTGTCATTGTGCCACTCTGTGGCCTACTCCAGTTTTTGCCACCTCCAGAATGTCATTGTGCCACTGTCTGACCTCATGCTGCTGCCACCGTCACCTCCACTCTCTGTCATTGTGCCACTCTGTGGCCTACTACTCTTTTTCCACCTCCAGAATATCATTGTGCCACTGTCTGACCACAGGCTGCTGCTGCCGTGACCTCCACACTGTGTCATTGTGCCACTCTGTGGCCTACTCCTGTTTTTGCCACCTCCAGAATGTCATTGTGCCACTCTCTGACCTCATGCTGCTGCTGCCGTCACCTCCAGGCTCTGTCATTGTGCCACTCTGTGGCCTACTCCTGTTTTTGCCACCTCCAGAATGTCATTGTGCCACTGTCTGACCTCATACTGCTGTGGCTGCCGCCGTCACCTACACACTCTGTCACTAATGTTGCCACCTGAGCTCTCAGCTTGTTTTTTTCCAGCTTTCGCTGGCATGACTTTATCAGGCAACATTCCCGCTTCAGTTTTTTGGTCAGTTTTGCCCTCTTAAGTGCCCAGGGAATTTTATAGTGAAGCGATTCTAAGAGTGGCGGCAGTCATCTGCGTGTCATACTAAAACACAACATTGTATGAAGACCAAACTAAGCTCCCTCTGAATATTTAAGCATAGCACAATGTTCTACTGCACCCTGCAGGCTCTGTTCAGCCTGGAAATAGCTGTTTTTTAAAGCGATTCTTCCCGAAGTAATTCGGTCCGAATTTATTTTTGTCGGGAAATTCGGCGAAGTGACCGAACCGAATTTTTGAGAAATTCGCCCATCTCTAATTGGATTATAATATCTCACCTTTTTCAATGCTTTTCAAAGGCTTCTTTTTTTTTAGATAAGAACACATAAGTAGAAAAGTAGTGGTATCATGTTTAAGCTACACTCTGCTACATCTGTAAATAAAGTCTTTAAAAAAATAAGAATTATTTTATTACACTTTTTTCTGTTTATCATTTAAAAAATGGCAAGTTAATGTAACTGTAACTACAATACAAATTTGTCATGTAATTTATCCATCATGAGAAAAGTCGTTAAAAGTAAAAATACAAAAGGTATTTAAATTTTTTAGCAACCCCAATATCCCAGAAAAAATTGAAAAAAAAAAATTAAAAAGTCATATATAACCCAAGACAGTATTAAATGAAAAGTAATGAAAACTATAGCTTGTACCGCATAGAAGCTCCATAAATACAAAAGTAATTTGGTATTACCATAATCGTACTGACCCACAGAATAAGTAAAATACCAACTTTGCCACATAAAATGGCACAACAGAGGCATTAAGGTGCAATACCAGACATATACAGTCAGAAGTGAGTGTTTTTTCCACAAAACTGGAACTAACATGTATGATTATTTTTACTCTATATCAGTATCTGTTCACTCGTTACTATCTGTTTAAATATTATTCTTACTTATTTCTTTTGTGGAAAAAATGTAGAGCAGCGATTCAGACATTGGAGCACAAAAACAAAAATAATGGCAGCGCGGTTTCATGAATGACCCCATAATGACTACAATGGGTTTTCATCATAGTGTCCGTCATTGGAATGGAATAAACTAGCATTGCATGTTGAGCTATTTTTTCGGCTGATGTTGTCTATAAAGGAAGTTCCTACTGGAATCACCAACTCAGATGTGAACCAGGCCTTACTCGGGACTACCCAAAGGTACATATGTGCATAAACCAGATAACCTATTGATTCAAATCAGACCCATGTAATGTATCAGTTACCCGGTGGCAAGGAAATTGAACTCTTGTTGCCATGTTCTGCCACAGATTACAGCCGATTGCTCTTGGTCCCAGCAACAGAACTCTATTATGAGCATACAGTATCATTGGGGAACCCTGCGAACAAAAAAGCAATTGTCCAACCTCAAACTTCAAAAATGTCTCAGTTATCCTCTATCACTTCTGAAACAGATGGTGTAGTCTGGTTTATGGCAGAGAGTTGCTTACTCATGGGCCATCAAATACCTACAGTCATGAATTACAGTAGGCAGAAGAGATATTTTTTTTTTTTTTAGTTACTCACATGACCACCAGAGGGGACCTTTCTCAGTGATTAAATGTGTTGCATGATAAAGCCACAAAGCAAGTTGTATAGGAAAGTATAAATGTTTACCCTGCATTGCTCTTTCCAATTACTTTGCATTCTGTGCATAATAAGACACAATGGATTTGCTGCAGAACACATAGACAAGTTATCAGCAGAAGCCTGTGAAGAAATTCTGAACCTGCAGAACATTCTTTATCTCGTCTCTATTTATCAACCCGGCTTAATGAGTTTAGTTTTATAAACAACTCACAATCAGAACCTTGAATATCAATGTGACTGAATGCACAACTACGTTCATTAAACTTTCATTTTAATTGGAAATGCTTTAGGTGAAAATATCTTGCTGGGCATTTAGCAAACCAAGTGTATGAAGAGCATTATTCTTATATAATTCATTACCTCCTGGAAAGTTTGAATGAGTGTAATAGGGAAGGTGCATTATATATCTTAGTGAGATCTCAGAGCAAACTTCAAATGCCAGATGTTTTATGCTGTTCGCTGGTGGGGTAAGATTAAAGTATTAAACATCCATTAGTGTTACTATAGAGGTATGGCCATATCTAGGTTTTTTTTCTGACTTTGTGCTGTAAGATTTCTGACTGCCTGAGAGGACACAAAGATGGTAAATTCCTAAATTCAGACATATTTTCCTAATTGCACCAACATATTTGTTATAATGAACAAAGAAAAGTCTAATATACTTAAAAGAGAGATAAAGAGAGATAAAGTGTATTCAGCCCCTTATGGATTTGTAATGGTAGATATAGGGGCCTAGTGGTGATCATCTTACAGAAGGAGGTGTCCCACCATGAAATACAGTACATTTTTAGTCTGTTGTTATGCTGAACCCATGAACACTTTTACTTGTGAATGACACTTATGCTTAAAGTGGTTGTCTCATCTCAAAGTTTCATAGGATGCATGAATGAAATAATGCTGCTTTACTCTGTCACTTCCTGGTCAAGCGGTCTGTAATTAGCATATGAGATCTGTGTATTCAGAGTTCTGCTAATAAGATAAATCTCATGCTGTCAGGACCAGGGAAGCTTCTGAGTTAAAGTAAACAGCAGTAATTACTGGCTTTTGTCTAGCAGATCAGATAACAAACAAGCTCTCACTCTCCGGAGTTCTGTTCTGCGGGGGGGGGGGGGTACACAGGTCAGTCACTTGGGGAACCAGAGAGAGCACAAAGGGTGATAAAATCACTTGTAGCTCCTTAACAAAAAAAAATGAACAACACTATTTATTTGGAAAAAATGTTTATTTAGTGTTCCCAACATGTTGAAGGCTAATCTTTGTAGTGAGACAACCCCTTTAATGGTTACAGGGAGTACATATACTTTTGTCAGAGAAAATATAGGGTTAAGTGACTTTTCCATTATTCACTAAATTTTAAATGTTAATATTTCTAAGACTTTAAAGGAATTTGACTTTGATCTGCCTAGTATGTTTTAGCCTTGACGTAGTTAAAGACATTTCTTAATTGTTTAGTCTTAAATGAAATTTTTCATAATTTCCAAAAGAGCATTCTTAGCCATCCCTGACAATAAACAACCTGTGTAATAATTAAAACAATGGGTAGATAAGTTGTTTTTCTCGTTTTAATTAAATAATTTAATAATGATTGTCTGATTTACTAGGTGATATGCTGCAGATTATTAGTGATGCAAAACAAAGATAATGTAAAGGTCACTGTCTACATATTAAAAGTATGTTTATTAAGAAGTAACCAATCGTATAATATTATGATTAAACTAACAAATGGTATTGCAAATTGCAATGAAAGTGTAAAATAATGATAGTGGTGTTAATGTTATCGCACCTCTAAACCAACTGTATAAAAACTTGTGTCTCTTAACCAAAATAAAGGATTTTGCCTCTGAATCAACCTGATGTCATGCGTCATTCTTCCCTGACATATGCACATATGTCCATTCTGATATTAATTTGGAAATCGGCACAAAGAGGACTAAGTCACAGGTTTATAGCAGCAACACTGTACAAGCTCAATATGTTTGGCAGTTCTCACTGTGAAGCACAAAGCTTAGTTACAACATTTGTGACTGACAATTTATGGGGTGTTTTATCAGATAACAGTCTCAGTCTCTAGAATCCAGACTCTAGTGCAAAGGGCTCTAACTACATGCAGTCTCTGCTTTTGCTCCAAAACTTTTTATTTCTGCACCTTGCCACTTTTTCTGCTTGGTTGGATGATCCCTTTATTATTCTTGTTGCCTTCTTGATAGAATCCATTTGCTTTAGAGTCACCAATGGGAATTGCGTGGGATCACTTGATACATGGCCGAGACAGCAGTCCTACAGGTCAGAACCTAATTGTTCTCCTTGCGGTCACGCTCTCTCTTGCATCCCAGCATCACGCTTACTTATTATTATCTGTGCTGCTTATCACACAGGCCTGAACACTCAGACTCGTACAACAAGCAGAAAGCCTGCCCCTTTGATGCAAGCATAGGGACCCATCCACAAAATATTCACATGATCACTCATCCAACAATAACCAACAGGCATGCAAGCCCTTCCTATTTACCTTAACTTGGCCATATGGCACAGATTTTTAGAAAAAACAACCCAGCAGCATTCCACTATTTATTATAGGTTGAAACTATTAGTGGAATTTTATTAACTGTCAAACAAGCTCTTCATTATGAAGTGTTGTTCTTAGTCCCAGTTGTATTTTATCTAGTAAAATATATGTCCCCTTATGTATGCATTAAGCTCCTGCACGCCCTCTATTGGTGGCTGCAAGCACCCAGAATGTTATCTTTTGAATCTATGTCTATGCATGAGATTTGGAGCTTTGTATCAGAAAAACATGATAACTTTAGAGATATATTCAGAAATTAATATAATTTTGAGCCTATTTAGATAAAAAAAGAAAATCGTGCCAAGGATGGACATTGAATTTATAGAAGACATGTGACATCATCTGACATCTTCTCATAACTTTGTTATGCGTTCCTGCATTTCCTTCTAGAAATGCATTACTGAACTAGTCATCTGTGTGTAACTGATTGGAGATGTGTCCCTGTACACATTGACTGTTAGCACAGATTGGTCAGACTGTACTCCAACATACCTCTTCGTGTCACCCAACTGACAGATTCAGGAATACATTTCTAGAAGAAATTGCTATAGATCAGCACAGCGGTCATTACAGAAGATTCCCCAGAACTTTTTCACAGGGAACATGAGTATTTACTAAAGCAGTCTTTTCACCAGTTCTCTTTAAGGGTATATTCACACCGTGTATTGCATCACGTATGTCCCGTGTTTTAGAAGTACGTGCTGGCCAGTGCGTATTTCTAAAACACTGACTACTATCTCCTGTTCACCTCCACTCTCCTTGCCGCGTAAGCCGGAAAGAAGTGACATGTCAATTGTTTTCCGTGCTACGTATTCTACGCCGGGGAAAACATTGGGTACCATATATACTCGAGTACAAGCCGAGTTTTTCAGCCCAAAAAATGAGCTGAAAAACCCTGCCTCGGCTTATACTCGAGTGACTGTCGGTGCTCAGGCGCTGTGATGGCCCGAGCACCGGCAGGGACACTTCAGCTGTACAGGACTCCTCTGCGAGTTGCATACAGCTGAATCCCAAGTACCTGACAGCGTCCGGGCGCTGCTGTGGCCCGGGCGCAGTCAGTGATCTTTTTTACGCTGTATGCGACTCTTGGGAGCTCATACAGCTTACTCTCCGGTCACCCGTCGGCGTCCAGGCACTGCTATGGCCCAGGCACCGGCGGGGACGCTTCGGCTGTGTACGTCTCCTGCGAGCGCATACAGCAGAAGACTCTATTGCGGAGCAGTGAGCGAGCGCTCCCTGTTCCACAATAGAAATCTAGAAGGGGCCGCAAGCAGACTTGCGGCCCACTCTGTAGTCTCCGTCACAGGCAGCGTGCTATGTCATCGCGCTGCCTGCGCGACCTGATGACATCACACCGCCTGTGCCAGAAGACGGAAAGTGGGAAGAGCCTTGGAGTGGCGGGGAATGTTAAGTACTTGAATTTTTTCTTTTTAAACAAACCCTGTCTATTGTGGGACATATACCTGGCTATACCTGACTGGGGGTCATATACCTGGCTATACCTGACTGGGGGTCATATACCTGGCTATACCTGACTGGGGGTCATGTACCTGGCTAAACCTGACTGGGGGTCATATACCTGGCTAGACCTGACTAGAGGACATATAACTGGCTATACCTGATTGGGGGTCATATACCTTGCTATACCTGACTGGGGGTCATATACCTGGCTATACCTGACTGGGGGGGGGGGGGTCATATACCTGGCTATACCTGACTGGGAACATATACTTGGCTATACCTGATTATAAGGGACATACACCTGCCTCTACCTGACTATGAGGGATATATACCTGCCTATGGGGGACATTAAACTGCCTATATCTGTCTATGGGAGACATTAAACTCCCCTATACCTGCCTATGGGGGATATTAAACTGCCTGTGGGGGACATATACCTGCCTATACTTGCCTATGGGGGACACTAAACTACCTATACCTGCCCATGGGGGACATGAAACTGCCTATACCTGCCTATATAATTTTATTGGTATCCATTTTTATTTTTGAACTTTACCAGTAGAAGGTGCATTTTCCACTCTAGGCTCATACTCGAGTCAATAAGTTTTCCCAGTTTTTTGTGGCAAAAGTAGGTGCTTCGGCTTATGCTCGGATTGGCTTATATTTGAGTATATACAGTATTCGTAGCTCTCAATGAGATCTATGAGTTACCCTACTTGCAGTACGTATTTTGGACGTATTGCAGCACAATTACACGCTGAAATATGCCCTGCAATTATGCCGTGTGAACACACCCTAAAGTGAATGTCCATCCTTGGCATCATTTTCTTTATTCACCCAAGCTTAACATTTTTCTAAATATATCTTTAAAATCGTCAGATCCTTTTCTGCTTCAGAGCTACATCTATTGCATAGACACAGGTTTAAAATATAAAAAAAATTCTGCTTGCAACTAATAGATCAAAATGTCAGAATTAGCAGGAGTGTTCCTATCACACTGAATAGCTTTAAACATGTAGGCAAAGTTACATAGATATTATTACTAAATACATTTCTGCTTTGATTCTGCTTCCTCTTAGAGTTAGGGCCCATACCCACGGCAGGGTTTTCAGTCAGATTTACAGACATTTTTCGTATTTAAAAACCGTCTGTAAACTGACAACCTTCTAGAATAGATTTATATAGAAAATCTGAGCAGCAGTCCACACTGTATAGATTTTCAGCCAGATTGTTTTTATCACCGCTGGCGTAACGAAAAACTTAGAACATGTCCAATCTTCTGCCCCATTTCTGGGTGGAATATGAACAGTTCAATGGGAAGGGGGACGGCTTGAATTTTCAAACCGCAGACAAAAGCCATCCCGTTACATGCGAAAAAATGACAAAATACAGCTTAGATAATCCGACCGGTATTTTGTCATTGCTTAGTGAATGCACCCTTAGGGCAGTTCTTATCTCCTGCTTGTTTAAAGAAGGTTTCTGATTCTACTTCCTTTCAGGGTATTGTAACGGCTGGAATAGTGGATCCTCTGGACCACCGCAAGCAGTGGTATAAGCCATGCCCGGGACCAGAGTCTAAGTATTTCCCGGTATTAACCAGAGCCCGTTGCAGAGCAGGATGGATTTGCAGTGTGGCACAAAATCGTGAGGCAGGCTTGTAGTCGGGAACAGGCAGGAAGATCAGGACTGGCGGCAGAGGTTCGTGGTCAAGGGACGGAGTCAACTGATACGGTACATGGAAACACTAGAAAACTTCAGGAATGCTTTCTCTCTAGGCACTAGGGCACTATCGATTTGGCAGGGAGCTGAGGAAGAGGCAGGTTTAAATAGCAAATCACCGGTGCATCGGCTCTTTAAATTTAATTTAACTGTCTCGTGCACACCATAGGGGGGGGCGGGGCACTCAAGGCAGTCAGCAAGAGCGAGGAGAGGTAAGTAGGAGATGGAGCTGCAAGTGCGCCCGCCGCCCAACATGCTGGTCACGGCGGCACTCACCACAGGGGTAGCAGAGATGCGAGTGCACCCATTGTGTGGATCGTTGGAGCACCCATTACAAGTACAGTATGTCCACATGGCCTAAATTTATGCTTCAAAATGAGCTTCAAAATACACTTAAAGGGGTTTTGCCACAATCTCATTTCATAGCTCCTGCATCCAGCTCTTCAACTCTGTGTGCTCAGAAGAGGGTGTGTGTGATGTGACCCAGCAGGATGACATCACCATGCCTGTCCTCACTCTAGTCAAAGAAATGTCTGTTTATGTATAAGGCAGTATATAGCTACATTGTTGCTCAGAGGTAAAGTTTTTGCCTCATAGAACAAGGGACCTGGGTTCAAATCCCTGCAGGAACCAAACCTGTGGATTGTTTTCTCTTTATCAATGCAGACCTGATTGAGGTTTCTTTTTTATTTTATTTGCACTGTTTGACTAATTACTAAGGAGTATAGAGGATGGGAGTAGAGTGACAGCACCTGGGGTTTGAACACTCAGTAGCTGCCTGAGAGGAGAGGTGATGTCTGAGCATGTCTGACCAGGATTGAGGGGCTCTCAGCCCTGCTCGTATCCCCTGGAGATGAGCTGTAAACAATGGATCACTAAAGGAGCAGCTAAAACAAAAACAATAAAGAATTGTTAATAATAATGAATGGAGAAAATGTTTATTATTTCATTTGCAAACTTTCCACGTCAATATTACTTTATGGCAAAACCCCTTTAATGAGAGGCAAATGTGAAAGTGTGGAGCGTATTTAGCGATGCTTGTGTACCAAAAATGCACTCCGCCACTGTTTGCATGGTCTTTTACTGGCGTAAAAACCACAAGAGTTGACAAAGCCCTTAAATTTACGCCAGTAAAAGCATCACAAAAAACATGGCACAATTAGTCTTGTAAAATAAGCGTTGTATGAATGACAGCACTTTTTGTACATTAGAATGAATGAGAGCTGCGTAAAACATTGTTAGAAGTGTAATTTTCAGTGTATTTCAGTGCAAATTACGACCCAAAACTAGCGTGAATTTGCACTGTGTGAACATTCCCCTAGAGTCAGAGTAGTTCCTATCTCTTGCTTGTTTACAGGTTTCCTAGGTCACAGACTATCTCTCTCTGCTCTAAAAGCCCTTACTTGGCTTGGAATGTCAGTTCCTGCTGTGTCTTAAAAGATGCACAGGAACTTTTATATCTTTTTTACTGACAAGCTTTAACCTTTTAGATCTCTGTAGTCTTGTGCCCCACAGTAAAATCCCCTCGATCACTAATGTCCCTCTAACAGGCTAGGAATAGCAGAGCTGAAATATTCAGTCACTGCTGTAGAACCACCCACAGCCTAACCAGGATGAGAGAGCCTTAAAAGGGTTGTCTCACTACAAGGATTGATTTTTATGTTAAAGATTTTGCAAAAACAAGTCACTTTTGCAATATATGTCCATTAACAATATCCTACCTATTCTAAGATATCCCCTCTTGTATGGGCTGCATCAGCTCGCTATAGATACAGACCTGTTTGATCTATCCTGATAGGCTGTCAGCGCTGGTTGCTATAGCTACAGACCTGGTTTCTACTGCAGCCTAGTGGAAGCCAGTAAACACGCCCTTGAATTCAAAGTGAAACCAAGAAAACAGGCCTGAGGTAAGATGAATCAATGTAGTGAGACAACCCCTTTAAGCTGGCTGGAGAATGCCTCTGTAGGGATAGGTAACATCATGTAGCGTTTTACTAATATAAAGTTTAGCTTATAATATAAATACATAGGTAAACCTAAATAAGTGAAATTATTTTTTAAAACCTAAAGATCCTGGAACCCCTACATTGTGTTTTTATTTTTTTGGCATACTGCATGTATTTGAGAATTATTCCATAGTGTGCGTTGATGAAACCATGGACTACGTGTAAATCAAAGCATGCACACATTTACTATATGTTACTATATATCAATGTGTAATCCATCAATGAGGTTTTACAAACAATATGAAAAAAGGGACCAGTGGTTATGTTAATATTGCCTAGAAATACATATTATAGGTGAATTGGAACTGACATAACAATACAGGATTGCATAGAAATGGACCGAGTTATATATACACATTATGTACTGTACCTACTTTGGCTTCCGTCAAGAGAGGCCACAAGTAAGATATATTTTCCTACAGCAATATATCAGACACATTTACACACTTTGATGATCACGCATAAAAACTTCATAGTTCAACATAAGGCTACGTCCACACGGCGCTGGTTTTTGGTCAGATTTTATGCAGATTCAGTAAAATCGGACTCTAAACCATTCCCAATAGAAAATCTCAGCTGTACACAGCTCGGATTTTCTGATGTCAGATTTCAAATCCGATCCAAAAACTTAGAACATGCCCTGTAGCCATTATAGTATTATAGTACTGCTCTGTGTAGGCCAGCCGAAAACTGATTGCAAAATCCACGCAAAAACAAATGCGGTTAAAAATGAAAATGGATTGTATTTTACTTCTGCAGTGTAGATGAAGCCTCACATGTCAAAGACTCCAGACACATTTCCGATGTGAATTCTCCAGTTTCTCATGATTCATAGATGCATTGATTAACATGGAAATGAGGATGGAATGAACCTCATCATCATCAGATCCATTAGGAAATTTCAGTATGACAAGTATTACAGAATTTTACCTATCACATAATGCCCTGACTTTGGGGGCTATTGTACAGGTATAAATAATCACATCTAAAATTAGGCAAAATCATGCACAAAATCTGCACCATCTGTCTTCCAACTCAAGCTCTCCCCCTACAAAAAAAACAACAAAACCCTCAAATAAATTGTCCCTATAAATAATAGCAATAATGAATGAAAACTACTTTCAGACTTGTTTTTATCCAATTAAAAGTGTTTAAAATAGGGTAAAAAAAAATTCTCAATTGAATATTTATTAGCATTTTTATAGGAGAACAAAGAAATAGACAAATCTTAAGGTTATTTCAACTCCATAGTACAAGTATAGCATATAATAATATCTAATAACAATAGTGTGTTATACAATCTGAGATCGTATCCATCAAAAAGAACCACATAACCCTAAGTGAGCTATTGGCACAAGACAATTCAACAAATAGACAAATCACAAGACACACCGAGGGTTGAGGGATAGGGTTGGGGGAGAGTTGAGAGGGCCTAAGCTGTACATCGTAATACACCGTAATGAAAGTGTCAGACAAGTCACATCTCTTACAATCCTGCTGTAGTCACATATACATCCCACTGGGACCAAGTGTCAAAGAATGGCTCCAACTCGTTATTTATTGATGCCGACAGGTATTCCATCCTTTTGACTTCTTTTATTCTCTGGACAAGGTCCAATTTCGAGGGAGAGTCCCTTCTTTTCCAAAACAGCGATATTAAACATCTCGCTGCTGTAAGAATATGCAGAGCCATTCTGAGAACTCGGCCCCTGGTTGGAGTCAAAGACAAATTTAGAAGAAAGAATAAGGGATCAAGCGGAACCTGCATATCTAACATATCCTTTAAGAGAGCACGAACATAACCCCAGAGTTTTCGAATTTTAGGACAATCCCAGAAAATATGAAACAGGTGACCCGAGGCTTTGTTGCATCTCCAGCATCTATCTGACACTGATGGGTAAATCTTATGGAGGAAGGCCGGGGTATGATACCACAACATTAGAATCTTATATTGATTTTCCTTGTATATTGTACACCTGGACGTCTGGGCTGCTCTTTTCCATATTAAATGCCATTCCTCTGTCGATATGTCTCTTTGGGCATAAATTTCCCACTTACTCATGTATGCATGTTGTACTTGGATATCCGGGAATGGATGACTTAGTATCGTGTAGATTTCTGAAATCAAACCCCGTGTCGTGTTGTTTACTTTGCAGAGCAACTCAAATCTCGTAGGCTGGGATACCACTGAGGAGCCCAACACTTTAGTCAGGAAATGGGTGATCTGCAAATAGGTGTATCTACTCCTATTGGATAAGGAGTATATTTGTTGGAGTTTCTCGAAAGTCAATAAACGCCTAGTTGAATGATCAACCACATCTGCAGCATGAAAAATTTTCTTTTCAAACCATTCCCTCATGGCTGGGTTATTCAAACCACTCTGAAAAGAGGGGTTGAACAGGAACGAAGTCAGAGCCGGGTGGGATGAGCAGAGATTGAATTTCTTGGCGCATTTTATCCATATATCTCGAAGGACTCTCATTGGTCCTAAGATAGATAAGCCCGATGCTTTACCTGCTGTGGCCCATAACAATGAGTTTGGATGGACCGGAGCTATCCACATTTTTTCAATCTCCGCCCACCTGGAATATGCAAAAAGTGATGTACACGCAGGGGTACGTCTCAATTGCGCCGCCCAGTAATATTAAAATAGGGTAAAAATTAGTGCATGTCTAAGGCTGCTGCCATGCTTCCACTGTTCCTACTACTATGGTCAATATCTTCACCATGATGGCTCCAGTATGGGCGTAACTCTAGCCTTTACATCCCATAGAACATTGCTCCTTTTGTAGATAAGAGGTAGTTGGTGTCTGTCTGCTCTCCAGCACTGCTATGTGGGTTCCCCGATATAACGTGATATTATTTATGCATTTGATAATTGCTGCTTGTGCTGATGTTTTAGTTTATTGTCATTAGTTGATGGGGCTCCATCTCATTTTGCTATTGGGCCCTTTGAATTCTACTTCACTCCGGGGCTCCAGCTTACAGCATCAACCTCCATGTTTCCTCAGCCACCTTGCTCAATGCATGCCTTCCTTCACAGACAGTAGCACCCACGCTGCTCAATAACAGCCATAGCATACAGCAATAATGCGAGTCAGCCATAATCACAGCAAAACCAAGGTGAAAGTGCAGTTATGAAGACAGTTTTCCTGCATTTTTCTCCTTATCACTCTGGTGGTAATAACATCTTTTAATTTGTTTAGTTACAAATAACAAGAACATGACATTTTCAATGACTTAATAAAGTAATCTTTAATTGGAAAATTGTTAAGCTATTTTAACAATGTGGAAGCAGCACAAAAGTTACATAAACTTTTTGCTTAAACACTGATTTATCATTTGTCTGTCATCTTCATACTGGGGGCTAAACACAGCATCATTAAAATGAATAGCTACATCTGTATTGAAAAATATGTTATCCTGATTCCATATGTCGGTCCCTCCAGCGTTCTCTGGCAATAAGAGGTAAAAAACAAAATCACAGAGCTTGTCTGTTTTAAACAACACCCTCATTTTGTTTAATCCTCTGCACTTCTTTTCGGTCGGTGTGGTGTGCTGGGCAATAAAAGCTTGTAGGTAATATAAGCCACATCTAATATCCATGGACCTATAAGGTTCCCTAGTTCTTCAGATTCAGCCTGTGGACAATGCAGAGTTAGGTTTACAGGTGGCTATTGTTAGTCGTACATGGACATATATGAAAAAGTTCTATGGTATCATAGACTGACTACAGTACTCCTCCAATGCACAGTGGCTCAAGGGGTTTCGAATCCCACTGAGAACAACATCTGCAAGGAGTTCGTATGTTCTCCCTCTGTTTGTGTAGATTTCCTCACCGCTCCACAATGGCGTCAGGGACTCACTGCATTGTATCTATCTATCTATCTATCTATCTATCTATCTATCTATCTATCTATCTATCTATCTATCTATCTATCTATCTATCTATAATGCCAGTCTATTCAAGACACTGGCAGCATAAAATCAGAGGAGCAAGTTTCCTATAGCTCAGTTTTAGTGTGAATTGACATTCAAGTAGAAAAAAATCAAGTGATCAGAGCACCTTCAAACAAGACATTGTCATTGGTGTTAGACTTGCCAGGGTCAGTTTTTCAAGAACCGCCAACCTTGTATGGCTTTCTTATGCAATGGTGTTGAGAATATACAGAGAATGGTGTGATCAAGGAAGAACATACAACACGAGGGGATCCTATGGAGGTACAGCTCATCGACTAAATGGGTCAGAGAAGGATATCATTGTTCTGGTGAAAAGATGAAGCATAATCTAGAAAATTAGAGCTAAATACAATGGGGATGTTGTAACTAATATGTCCAAATGAACAACTCATTGTTCATTACCATGAATGAGCCTTGATAGCAGACGACCAGCTCCAGTGGCAGTGTTTACGTAAAACCGAACTATGAGGCTCCAGTTGGCAAAAAAAATAATTAGATCACTGAAAAGGGGAAAGACCTTGCCTGGTCAGATCCATCCGGATTTTTGTTGCACCATACTGACGGGAAGGTCAGAATTTGGCACAAGCAGCATGAAACACTAAACGCTTTCTGCCTTGTGGGAACAGTTCAGGCTGGTGGAGGTAGCCAAATGATGTGCAGAATACATTCTTAGCAGACCCTACAAATCGGTGAATGCATGTTTTCACAGTAGGGCTCATTTATGTATTGTGGCCAAGTTCATCTCTTCATGACAGCTGGCTATTCTATGACCATAGGACATTTTAAGCAGAACAATGCACTATTCCACAAGGCTGTTAAAGTCACGGATTGGATCTAGGAAAATTACTTGCTTCCCTGGCTCCCAGAGTCCATACATTCTACCATGTAGCCCGCAGGAGCTCAGACACAGTAAAAGGATTGAACAAGGTCTGGACGCAGAAGTAACTGCTCTCCACATTCCCTGGAGGTTTCAGCCAGCACTTGGCAGAGGTATTGCCATCAGCACAAGAAGTGGACACCATCTTTGTATTTGGAACTATAGCGTGTACCTCCACATCACTCTATTCAGGAACTTATGTACAAAAACACTGCTTTATATAGGACAAGGTATTGTGCCACCTAGTGGTCAAGTACTAGAGGGACTAAGGGCCACATGTATGAAAACTGCTTAGGTCCAAAACTCACTCTTTTGCCCATAGTAACCTATGGGCAAAAAAGTGAGTTTTAGACCTAAACAGGTTCATACATGTGGCCCTAAGTGTTAAAGTAAAAACAAAAAAAAAAAGTTTAAAAAAAATAGATATTAAAACTTGAACCCTGTAAGGACCTTGCTTTTTTTCTGGCTGACATGTTCATATTTTCCTCCTCGCTTTCCAAGATTCAGAACTTTTTGATTTTTCCACCTACCTATATATATGAGGTCTTTTATTTTGTAGGACAAGATGTACTTTCTAAGGGTGTCATTCAACATACCAAAGAATATGCTGGGAAACCTTGAAAAAAAAAATCCACTTCGGGCAAAATGTTAAAAAAAATTTTTTTTTTAGGGCGTTCATAAATGGTGAGTTTGCTGTATTCTACAGGTTGATACGATCCTGGCAATTCCAAATATTTAGAGTTTTCATTATGTTTTGGTACCGTAAAAAAAAGTCCAAACATTTTCTACATTTGAAATTTGAGCGGCGGTGCTATTTTCTGCGACCAATAACTTTTTTGTACTTCTACCTATGGACTTGAGTAATGCGGCATTTCTTGCAGGCTGAAGTGTACCATTTATTGGTACCAGTTTGAAATGGCCAAAAAAACGCAACTTTGGAATTTTGGAATTATTTTTCGTCTATAATGTTCAGCATTAATGTTCAGGATTAATGATAGATCGTAGCGATACCAAATATTTGTAACTTTTTTTTTATTTGTAAAATGGCAAAAAGAGGGTAATTTGAACTTTTATTTTTTTACACTTTTAAAGTTTTTTTTTAACCATCTTGCAGTTCCCCTAGGGTGCTTGACCACTAAGGGGCTCGATTATTTATACAGCCTAAGGCATTGTATAGACAATGCATGAGGGTGTACCAATACAGCGGTGTCACTACTTCGTGTCTGGGGCAGGAGGTAGTAAAACTGAAAACATGGCAGTGGTGGAAGCCTTCACAAGGCTTCCAGCCACCACATAAACCAATTGGAACCCCGCGATCTCACTGCGGGGGCCCTGAACGGAGTGAGGATCAGTGTGCAGCACCATTTTTCATTCATTTACATGCCATGGCCACTATCGCCACAGTGTCTAAGGAGTTAAATAGCGGCATAACTGGCGGCTTTTAGCTACAATTAGCAGCTGACAACCACCGGCCGTGTAGCGGGATCTCCTCTACATGGCACATTAGCGACCCTGGGATGTAAGTTTATGTCCAGAGTCGCTAAGGGGTTAAATCACCCCTCTTTTACTGTTTTACAAATATATATATTTTTTTAAAGTTACAGGTAATTGGTATTGTCTTGTCCGTAAAAGTTCAATCTATTAAAACATAACATCATTCATCCTATACACTGTACATCTTAAAAGAACCAAAATTATGGTTTTCATTTCATCCCAAAAAAATTGGAATAAGAAGTGATCAAAAAGCCATATCTACCCCGAAACAGTACCAATAAAAACTACACTTCAGCTCACACTTTTTGCTTCAAGTTTTTTTTCCCCTATTTTCCTCCTCTAAAACCCAGGTGCGTCTTATGTTCCAGTATGTCTTATAGTCCGAATAATACAGTAAATTAATTTCATTCGTTATTATTACAGGTAAACAGAAGATATCCTAGATTTATTTAAAAAGCAATTATTCTTAGTGTTAATTGTAATTATCTCATATAATTAAGCAAAACACATCATCATAGGAAAACACAAATTAATATATTTGTTTTCACCTTAATATAAACTACTTCAAGGTCATTTATTCCATAAAACGTAAATGACAATTTCCATTATTTTCCCTTGCACAGAACATTATAAATAAAATACATCTTATTGTTCCACAATCGTAAAAGCAATAAACAAATTGATATTAAACTTAACTCACCAGAGCACATTGGAAATTGTAAGTAATGGAATTTATTTCTTTACGGATCATTATATATTGTCCTTGGTGATTATAAAACTCAACACATAAAAATCCAGTAAAACAATGCAGTTTATATTCCCTTCATGGCGATTATAAAATCAAAGAAAAATATAGTTTGTGACTAAATCTTGTCCGGGGTCTTTTAGTGGTTTATTATGAAGTGTTGAAATTAGTGTTTTCTTTATTAGGCAGTTTTTTATAGTTCTATAATTTTTACTTTATTTATTAAAATAACAAGAAAAAGAATATTCTAAATTCTAGCTAATTGTACTACTATGTCACAGTGCCCATTTTGGTAGCTAATGTAAGTAGGGGCAAAACGCACAGGAGTGTAGATATGATGGTAGCAGACACAAGGCCAACACACATGAGAGTAAGAATTCAGAAGGAAATATTCATTTTTGACAGCTGCATTTACCTGAAAGCACTGTCATGGTGGACACTCTATGGCTGGTACTGCTATGATGGGCACTGTATGGCTGGCACTGTTATGATGGGCACTGTATGGCTAGCACTGTTGTTGTGGGCTCTGTATGGCTAGCACTGTTATCATAGGCACTGTATGGCTAGCACTGTTATGGTAGGCCCTGTATGGCTGGAATGGTTATGGTGGTCACTGTATGGCTGGCACTATTATGATAGGCACTGTATGGCTAACACTGTTGTTGTGGGCTCTGTATGGCTGGCACTGCTATCATAGGCACTGTATGGCTAGCACTGTTGTTGTTGTGGGCTCTGTATGGCTGGGACAGTTATGGTGGTCACTGTATGGCTGGCACTATTATGATAGGCACTGTATGGCTGGCACTGTTGTGATGAGCACTGGATAACTGGCACTGTTATGGGAGGCATATCTTTAAGATGCATTGATGCTATAAGGGCGATATGTATGAAAACTGTCATAAACTAGACAGTTGTACTTCTCAGTAGCTTAGTTCACCATTCATCAGTATGTATGAAGTGTCTCACAGCTCTTTATAAATGTGTCTTGCTTTGAGACAAAAACATGCGCCAAAACATGTGCATGTTTCGCCAGTGAGAAATTGGTACAGATTGTTACGACAGTTTTGTGTCACATTCTGTTGAGACACATTTATGCATGTGTCTAATCTTATGAATGTGGCCTGACACCCCCCTTAAGAATCATTGCATACAAAACTGTCTAGGGAGTCAGACATGCAGTAGTTTTTGGCAAAACGCCTCTTAAAAATATGTTGGACAGTGGCAATGTTTTTTGGAACAAATCATGCTGGAAAGCAGGTGCAGCCCCGTTCATACATGTCGCCCTAAGTCTATGTCTACATCATCTGGGAGTGGGAGGATTGCCGCCATCTTATAAAGCCAATAAGTTCTGGGTTATAAGAAAAACTAAGAGTATCCCAGTTCAAGCACTTGGAGGTTGTCCTGGTCACAAGCTGGCTGCAGCCCAGGTGCAAGCTACTCCCGTCTGCCTATGGGTTCAAAGACACCCACAGCTCTGAAGTAGGCTGATGGAGGTAAGAAGACTCCTCCAGTGACAGTGACCAGCTATAGTGAGAGAAGACAGAGAATATCAGAGCCAGTGCAAGTACAGAAGAGGAAAGATAGTGAAGGTCTGACAGAGAACACACACAACATATTCCAGGCAATTGCTGGTGTGTAAGGAGTGCAGAGAACCCTCACCTTGAAGTAGCTTCAGATGTATATGGTGAACTAGGCCTTAGGGACCACAGTATATACTGTAACAGGAGTAGACTGCTTCTGCTTGACATGGTCGGGGCGAGTAATAAAGAGTAAAGTAGCTCCATATCTGTGCTTATGTGGCAAATTGTATTCATGTGCTATTAAGTGACTGTGCCATGATCAAAGCCCAAAAGAATCTCGGAGCTGAATGCACTGCCTATCATTTTGCATTACCACCACTAGGCCACCCGCACAACATCACCTGCTCTGCCACCCACATCTTACATACTGGGTACCTAGCAATTAGCTTATCATCAGGGGACCCTTATCATCAGGGGACCCTTCTCAGAATAAGAGATTGTCCAAATGAAGCAACCTCTTTAAATAGATTTCTTATGTATAATAAACTTACAGTTTTCTGTCCAATCTTTGCACTACTATTTTGTTCCTATGTGTTAGGGGCCATTTAAATGTCTGTACAGCCAAATAATGCCTAACATCTAAATTTACTATACTCCAGTAAGAATGGAACGTCGTTAGCAGCGGTGAATACTGTATGCAAAGTGAATACGACTAACAATAAGAACACATTGCGGGCACACTACACAATGTTGTATGGTATTATAAGAATCACATTTGTGCGGTGAGAATACTATGAAAATGTTGTTGTGGGAATTTAATGTAACTCCAAGACTATTTCAATGGGTCTCTGAGCTCAATTTGTTGCTTTTTGTTCAAATACACTGCAATCCCACTAAAAAGCAGATTAAACTCGAGTTTATTATTTCAGCGGAAGGCTCTAAGTGCTGTGTACAACACAACCAAATTATCCCAAGAAATAGCCTTTCACCCCCGTAATTCATTGCTTGTCCTTGCAGGCATGTATTCACCATTGCATTGTGCATTTCAACAAATGCATCCATTACTGTATTCCACTGTAGGGGGAATTAGATGAAAACACGTTCATTTTCATTTGTGCCTCTGGAAATATTTCAATTAATTTATTAGTCTATTTGAAGTTGCCGTGTCTGATGTACAGATTGGAATATGGAGCAAATTTGTATGTTCCATATATTATATGATTATGATAATAGTCCGATAATAGCATGAAAGATGTCTGCCTGGAACATTAGTGGAGGCGCAAACATTCATAATGACAATATAGAAAAAAAAGACTGGTGATAGAATGAAACAAGGTGACTCTGATTTACACATAAACTCCAAACTAACACATACACAACCCCCACAATATGCTGCACTCTCATTATATACTATATATATGAATACATAATATTCTGTGTACAGAGTATCCAACTAGCATTGCAATATGTTGATATAAAATACTTTATTATACTTGTCAAATAATAGTGCAACCTGCCAAGAAACACTGAACAAGGAATATGCTGCACCATGCTTAAAGAGAACCTGTCAGGTGGTTAATACTGCCCTATATCAGAAAGGATGTGGGCTGTGATATATAGGTTAATATGATTTGGAGTAGAATTTCTGAGTAAATAGAGTAAATCCTGATAGAACTCCTAAGAGGGATTTTCTCACCATGCTGTTCTACAAAGCCACTGCCGGCTTCAGACTCATGCTTCCTGGTCAGGCTGTGGATGGTTCTACAGAAGTGATTGGCATATCAGCTCTGCTATTCCTAGCTGATCCTGTTACAATGAGATGAGTGCAGGAGGTCTGTAAACTGTAATGCACAAGGCTAAAGAGCTCTAAAGGGTTAAAGCTTGCCAGTAAATAATGTAAACCAGCTCCTGTATTTCAAGAAAAGGAACAGAGCAGATACTGAATCATCATTCAAACCACTGCTTTAACCTGTAAGAGCAAAGAGAGGTAGTAACTAGAGAGACTTGTGTACAAAAAAAGCAAATAAGCTCCTATCCTATCTGCTCATATCTCTGAAGATAAGCAAAATCAAAACAGCATTGTATTTGATTATAGTCTTTATTTACCTTCTTCTACATGTTTAAAGCTTATCAATAAAATTAGAATGACATTTTAGGTCATATAGGTCATAGTGACCCCACCCATATACAGTGATTGAGAGACTTCCCTGTTTCAGTGTGTGGACAGAGCAAACTGTCAATTAATATATCTAGTTAAAGTGCACACAATTTGTGGTACTACACAGTGACAGACTACACATCCTGCTTGGTGCCAGGACAAGGCATTTTAGTAGTGATTAAGTCATAAGTAATGAAAGAGATTGTGAGCACATTGTTGAGTCCAGTATCATTTTTTAATTGAAAATATATGTTGACATCCACTCATCAAAAAACTAGCATACAATGTACCGTGACACATCATAAACTGAGAAGTAAAACACAATAAAATAATGCATTTACCATAGATAGCATGACAATACAACAAACAGCACAGGTTATCCTACACTATACAGCATACACTAACATAACTGCATATTCAGAAACAGATTTGGAGAAGCATACTATGGGCAACAGCAGGGGACCTCGATGGGGTCACCTGTTGCCCCTAGTTATGCTAACATATATGTAGAAACTGTTGAAACCAGGTATATCGTCCACGGATTCTATAGCCAGTATATCAAAACCTAACTGAGATATGTAGACAATATTTTTGTCTTATGGACGGGGTCTGAAAAAACTTTGATGGAGTTCAATAACTTTATCAACCAGGTACCCCCCTTGTTGGAATTTACCATTACTGAGAGTGAAGATATTATAAATTTTTTGGATGTAACCATTACTAAGAGAGATTCCCAACTTGTTTCCTCTATCCTTGTCAAAGAAACAGATCGTAACAACGTCTTACACTATGCAAGCTAGCATGCACCACACGTTGCTAGGGGTATACCAAAAAGCCAGTTTGTTAGACTACGCAGAATTTGTTCCACCGATCAAGAATACCAACGCAATAAGGAGAAGATGATCCAGAAATTCACTAGCAGAGGTTATCCCAAAAAAGAGGTTACCAAGATAGGACAAGAAATTGGAGAGATTGCTAGGGAGGAAATATGCAATCAGAAAAAAGCTAAAAAGGTTAATCCAAATAGAGTTGATTTTATGTCAACCTATGATGATCAAAATAATATCATCAAAAATGCCATATTAAGATCGTGGAAGATTTTACAGACTAACCCTATTTATGGTAACCTCTTTAGGGATAAACCAAGATTTGTTTACAAAAAAGGTAAAACCATCGGTAACTATATTGTATGCTCAGACGTTAGAAAAACTACGTCTAAACAATTGTTTTTAAAAACTCAGAAAAAAGGTACATTTGCTTGTCTTTCATGTCAGAATTGCTCCAGCATCATTAAAGGGCCAGGCATTACACATCCCACTAAAGGATATTTGATATCCAGTAAAGGTTTTTATACATGCAATACTTCAGGTGTTATTTGTATGCTTAAATGCCCGTGCACAAAGTCTACGTTGGACAAACTACCCGTCCCATAAAAACAAAATTAAACGAACATCGATCTCAAATAAGATTATTTAAAACCAGAACTTCTGTACATGACATTCCGCCAACAGAAAATAAAAAGATGAAAAGTTTTGAGTCGTCTGTGGCTAAAAATTTCTTTGAAATGGGCAATAATTTTAGCGAACTAAAGTGGTGTGTAGAAGGTAGCGATAAAGAAAGAGTTAAAGTAAATTTGTTACAGAAAGAAGTATATTGGATTACAAAATTACAATCGCTATCCCCACTAGGTCTCAAAAAGGAATGTCATTGGAATGTCTTTCTATAACAGTAGGATATTTTAATTGTATTAATATTGTATTAATATAGATGTATGACAATTTGCATTGTGTTAATAAAAATAATACTGTGTGTATTCAAAAAGAAAAAAAAGATATTGCATATGTTTAATGTTAGGAAACAATATTGTATATATTTTTCATACAGCTGTTGGTCACTCATGCTAACCATTATTTCAGCTTAAATAGCGATAGGGTTAACCACACAGGTGAGCTTGACAAAGGGGGCGTACCCCGAAACATCGTTCTGTTTGTTCACTTCTTCCTACTTCCCGAGCCAACAATGTGTGTCTACTGCTTGTCTTGAAATGGACTTCTAGCATTCGCAATGCAAAAGTGAGGTTATGCTGCTAAACGGACTGAGTTAACCAGCCGGGACAATCTGCTTCATGAGCTCTGTTTGAGCCGTCAAAACCGCAAGTTATTTCTTTGCAAAGTGTGAATTTGTACTATATTGCCTATGTGATTGTTATTATAAATCTATGGTGAATTAAAAGAAGGTTTTTTACTGCTATAAGATAGCTATTTTTTCACCTACCTGTTTTACGATAGTTTGATCAATGAGGCTGGGAGCTCGCGCTGTGGGTGTATACTTGCGGTACTAATTTAAGGTGCACTTCTTTTGATTTATTCAGAAACACGTCAAACAATAAAACATTTCAGTCCTGAACAAGTAGATAAATTCCGTAAAACCTGGTCGCCTTGGTTACTTTTTCTAAACTCCCCACTTTTTCTTTCAATCACCTCTTAAGTGCTCGTGGTGGTGGGAGAGCATCTTCTTCCTTTTGTCCTTTCCTCCTCCCCCTCCAACCCCCCCCCCCCTTTTTTTTTTTTTTTTTGTGTGTGTGTGTGCTTGGTGTCTAGGTGTCTTACAATTTGTATGTCTATGTGTTGATGCCTTATTTTGCTAGTTAGTGTACATAACGTTGACCTTTGGCCCTTTTCTATGCCCTGCTCACGAAGGCGTGTATAGTACCCTCTTGCTGCAATGGGCCTACTTTATATTTTATATTTCATATTAAGAAGGGCACCCCATTTTGATGTGTGATTTCTAACATTTGTTCTTAATCTGATGTTCTCAGATTTATTGTTCCGTTGACAGGATCTACTTTGCTTTTGTATTATTGAGGCTATACGCCGCTGTAAACTCTTTGATCACCTGTCTACCGTTTTATGCATACATGTAACTATGTGACTCATTGACTTGTTCATTAATAAATCTTCTTGAATTTAAAAAAAAAATAAATAAAAATAAAACATTTCAGTCTGTGATAAGCAATGGACAGTGGAAAGATAGGTAAAGGGAGGGAAGATCACAGGCCCAAAGTTTTACTGAAAGACAGACACACAAAGAGGAGAGAATAATGGAGAAGGACGAAAAACTTATAAAGACCACAAATCTAACCAACTTAAATAAATACAGTCCCAAGACTAGACTCTCCAACTAAATAAGGACCCCAAACCAATCCACTAAATACAGGACACCTAAACCACCAAACACCCAAAAACAGTTCTCCTACATAAATAAATAGTGACCCAAAGAAAACTCTTAAATACATACAGACACTAGACCAGACTCCCTAAACTAAAGCAAAGGCTTATGGGAAAAGAGCTAAGGAGCTCCACCGCACACTCTATTGGATGTAATTACCTATCCTCAGTTCACATGTAGCTTGCAGGAGCCTAGCAATTTGAAACAGATTTGAGCCAAACCAGTTAAGTTCAACTACACACAGCTGTTTCGGGGTATTTGCTCCTCGTCAGTGCAGTGTAGAGCTTACTGGTTGGCTGGGTGAGAGGCAAGAGTGGATTGGAAAGGGGAAAGATCTTTCCCCTCCCTGAACTAAAACGGACCTCAAACCAGACTCCTTAAATATTTAAGGACAGTAGAGCACTCTACTAAATACATACTTCAAAGAAATACTGACCAAAAGAAGAGCCTTGAATAATTACAGACACTAGATCAGACTTCCTAAGACTATATTGACCCCGAGTAGATCCCTAAATACAGATTCCAGATTTGCAGCAAAATGACAACAAAACCATGATGCTCATCAGATCTTGGTCTGATAGTCTTTCTACAGTGATATACCTTGTCAGTCTCTATTTTTTGTAAACAGAAACTTTGCTGTGACCTGGACCAGTGGTCTATGTCTTAGAGCCCAACACCTAGTCACGTAGAACCCTTTGACGTTTTGCTAAGGACTAGTGTGTTATCTACTGATGCACTGTGTCATCTTGGTATCGTGGTTTGTGGCCTTTAGTCATTGGGGTTGAGTTCTTTGATGTTCCAGATTATGGCATTTTTAGTGTTGTCCCCATTTTCTGTGGTACAGTGTGTAACTTATTCTCTGATTGAGGTCCATACCTAGGTTTTCCCTTATAATTATTACTTAAGTGTTATTTACAAAGTCTACACTTGCAGATTTTTAAACAAAGGTAGAGGGGTTTGTCAGGAGCTAAGTTCCTCCAAATGCTGGCAAAAAATGACCTGTGAATAAAATGCCCATTGCCCGCATTAAAGTCACAGTTACCCCCATTATTTATAGATTCTGACCCAATGTTAGAGATTAAATCCCCAAATGACAAGTAAAAAAACAACCATGAATACTAATTCTTATATGAGGGGAAACGAAGGTGATCTGTATATTTTGTGTGTGTCAGTTACTGCAAAGAAATTTTGACTTCTTTATCCAAGGCACATTAACAAATCCTGTCACTGGTAAAGAAAGTCTCTGAAACATAACACAAGACTTCTATGAATAATTTTGTTCCGCAAATTCAAATTACGCATTAAAAGAAAAACAAAGTAGGAGAGAAAGAAACTTCCTGCCAAGTAAGCGCGCAGTTACAGGCCACGATTTTCATGGTTCGGAATTCTGCGTAGGACAGGTACTCGAATATATGCATTTGAATGAAACGTACCAACAACAAAGCGGAAACTTTTACCTCCAGCGACTTGGATTTAATTGAAAAATAAGCACTTCTGTGGAGAGACAGGTACAAACAATCGCTAGGAAATTACCATGTCATATGTGCTCCAGAATAAACTGCTTACAGCTACAGAAAAGTAGGGGCAGAGAGAGGGCTGTGTTGGAGAGAGCTTAAATTTGAGCTTTTAGCTGGAGAGTCGTGCTGTGATAAATGGCTGTAGGTAGCGCATTCCTGATTACAGCATAGAGGAATTGTAATGAAATGCCTTCTGTGAAGATACAACAACCTGCACATAAATATTATATTCTACTTGCTATAGAAGACACTGGGATGCTATACGTATAAATATTTTTAGTTGCTGGGTTTTCATTAAAGTTCACCCTTCATCTGAAAGCAGAAGTATTGTTACAACTTTTTTTATATAATAAAATAAGTACATGTGAATAAAAAAAAATTATGTCTTATTAGGGGAAAGTCTCATCTTTGCAACCATCAATGTAATTGGCTCTCTGTAGGTGTCACACAAGTGTAATGCAGACTATTTATATGTGTGAGACTCATGCTGGGAGAGGGGAGAGGGTGGAGGCAATGTCTTACTATTTCCTTTTTAGCCTATATGGGAGATTTATTCTATTAAAAAGAAGGCAGAGGAATGAGAAAGGGACTTGTGATTGGTCAAAGCTCACAGTATAGATGCCAAGATAGGTCACTATCAGCAGGGAAAGTACCTATAATATACTCCCCGCTCCAGCACTGGGTTTCTTTTAGCCATTGTGTTGTTGTTCTCATCTTGATCCTGTCATAGCTTGCTTATTCCTGACTACTTTCCTGTTCAGACCCCTGCCCATTGCACCTGGTTTCTGTAGTGCTACTCCTAGTTCTGACTCTTGACTGTATCTGCCTACGTTACTGTCTCTGTCCATGAAGATTAGGCTTGGTACTCCTATTGTTTTTTTGGTAATGAATCTTGATTCCTTGGCTTCCTGACCACATCTCACTCTAACAGCACTAACACCACACTCCATAATTACTCCAAGAGACACCGTTAGCCTTATAGACACCTGTTGATGTATATGTCTGGCTATCGTGTTCACAGAATCTCAAGTGATATTAGTAGTGGAGCCTCAAAATAAGTTGCAAATGAGGCCTAAAGTGGTTTTCTCCCTACAAATATTAGCTTTCAACATGAAGGGTGTAACGGCTGGAGTAGTGGATCCTCTGCACCACCGCAGACGGTGGTAACGGCCGCGCCAGGAAGCGGAATCTAAGTAAGTCCCGGTTTTCACCAGAGCCCGCCACAAAGCGGGATGGACTTACTGCGGCGGGAATCCTACCAGGTCGCTACCCCTAGCGCGACTAGCTTGCGGTGGCAGCCGAGGTGCAGCGAGGTACCAAATCGTAACACCAAACTCGTAGTCGTGGACGGGCAAACAGGTCATGGCAGGCGTCAAAGGTTCGTGGTCAATAGACGTAGGCAAAGGGTCAGCAACGTAAAGACACTAAGACGCACTCAGGAAACGCTTTCTCTAAAGGCTAGGGCACAACAGATCCGGCGAGGAAGTGCCCTGAGGCGGTACCACTATATAGGACCAGCGGCCGGAAATTAACCAATTCCCGGCGTGTTGGCCCTTTAAATCTGGAAATGCTGCTGCGCACGCCCTATGGAACGGGAGCGTGCGCAGCAGCCGGCAGGGAGCCGCAAGTGTACGGGCGCATGGCCGGGTGAGTACTGACCTCCAGGGAGGTGACATGTGAATCGCGGCGCCACCCGTCCCTGGTGCGGGGAGTGCAGGGGGGACACGGGTGCGCCCGCAGCCCCCTTTGCGGGCTGCAGGACCACCCGTGACAAAGGGACAGTTAAATTAAGACTTTTTCTAAACACATTGGTCAATTGATTTTACTTTTTTAGTCATAAGAGACATTTTATGTGCTTTTGAGTGCACACAGGTTTCTATGGTTACCCGGTTGCCGGATTGTAACTTTGTTACTGGATTTGAGAGACCAAAGAGCAGGGAGTGATATCACCCATGGGAAGACTGAGCTCCAGAGAACAGAATTTTGGAATCCTTTAGTAGCAAAGTCAGACCACTCCTTGTAGGGGTTAAGATGAAATCAGGGGATTTCTTAGATAAAGGATCCTGGATTAACCGATAATAGACCAGGGTTTAGAAAGTCCACTATCTGATATGTCACCATGAAATATATCATTTCTGCCTGTCCCACTACTTCTAATACACATTTACTGCTGAGGGATCTGGATATTTGCTTTGGAACCACAAACGTGCTTAATGGTTGACCATAGGAACAAAATCATTCCCATCCACAACCACAAGGATAGATCTAATAGTATTATGGTATGGATAATAAAGGCTACACATTTATCTAGTTTGACCTATTATGCTGCAAAGATGATGATCTACTTATCGAAATGTTACTCCAACCTGAAATAATGTCTCAAACAAGATGCAAATACAGCGCCAACATTTGGGATATGCCAGTCAAAATCTGAAGTGTATTATAGGCCAAATGCCCCAACATTGATTACAGAATTGTGCAGCCTAATAAAAAAAGCAAAGCTGTATTATAACATTGTCCAGTTGCATCGATATATCGCCCCAGTCACATGGTATTGCATTTTCTCCTTCATGGATTGGACAAAAGTACAAACCAACAGATCAAAAATGTGACTTTCCTTAAAATGCTTCATTAGCAAAGAAGAAAATTGCAGCTGGCAGTCAATAAGACTAATAAAAGAATAATAAGAAATCGTCATAGACCTTTTATCTATAATAATAACAATAAGATCTTATTTTATATAGCGCCAACAAATTTGTCAGCACTTTACAATGTAAGGGTATCAATTACAGGGACAAAAACGACATTACTCTATTTTGAACCTACTTACTGGTGATGACTACATGGTTTAGGGCACCTGAAGAGCTTACAATCTAAGAGGGTTGCCTGGTCAAAACTAGAGGGATATAGGCTAAATTTACAATGTGCATGTTTTAATAAAATATGGGTAGGTTTACATTGTATTTGGGTGATACGCCCCATGACTGTAATTTTTTTTATATTACAGATAAGTGCCCGTAAAATGTGTGGGAGTGACAAAATGTGTCATTAGCAAGTGTGTTAGCAATTAGTGGTTTTGGTAGGCCTGCCTGAGGAGATGTGTTTTCAGGACACTCTTATCTATCATGTGTCCAGGCCACTAACACATTCCTACAGGGCCAACGCCTAGGAGGAGTGCACATTTCATGTACCTAGCAATGTATGTATGCCACAGAGACGGCTACAAACAACAGCCTTTAATTCTTATTGAATCAATGCTATAAACATTGTTGGGCTGTAAATGAGAGTATTTATAGGTCTTAATATTAGGCTGAATGTAAGGCTTTGCATACATTTGAAGTCGTTTTCTCACTAGGCTTTGAGTCACAAGCAGTTTTACTCTCACTCTGTCTCCCCAGGCTGTGGGTGGTTCTATAGCAGTAACTAGCATATCTAGTGTCTCTGTAACGAGCTGAGCTGTTATGCTGACAAGAACAGGAGATATAATCTTCAGTAAACACAAGGTTTGTGCAGTGAGGAATGAAAAATGTTGCTTATTTGTAATCTTGCTAGAGATAATTAATGTTCTCTGGAGTTCAGTCTTCCCATGGCTGATGTCACTCCCTGATCTTTGCTCTCTCAAATCCAGTAACAAAGTTACAGTCTGGCAACTAAGGTAACCATAGAAACCTGTGTGCACTCAAAAGCACATAAAATGTCTCTTATCTCATGATTAAAGTAAAATCTATTGACCAATGTATTTTGAAAATATCTTGATTCAACTGTTCCTTCATGTTGAAAGCTAATATTTGTAGTGAGAAAACCACTTTAGGCCTCATTCGCATCTTATTTTGAGGCTCCACTGATAATACCAGTTGAGATTCTGTGAAAACGATAGCCAGACATATACATCAACAGTGCCATAGGTGTCTATAAGGCTAACGGTGTCTCTAAGACTACATCTGCTCCATTTTACACTCATATATGTTCTATCTGCCATATGAAGAGTATGTGGATACCTGTGATAGAGCCACAACACATGGTTAAAATAGAGCCTTAAATCGCCAGTTTGCTCGCCACTTGGGATCAGGATGGAAGTGTTCCCTTTTAGAAAAGATTGTCTCATTCCTAATGGGTTTATTATCTTCTTTTGGATCAATATGGGAATCAAATTCCATAGTTTCCCATGCACCTCTCCTCCATCTTATCCCCACCCTTGGTTAAAATTAATGGGCATACAGATGTAGGAAATAAAAACTTGACAGAAAACTTGCCAAGATATACTAGCACCAAAAGTTATCCCTGCTTTTTCAAAGCTTTTGTCGTGATCTAAGAACAGATCATAGAGAAAACCTTGATATCATGGTTAAGTTAAACTTTGCTGCCTCAGTAATCAGGTTAAGCTCTACCTCTCCCAAATTCCCGATACATTTACAAGCTTGAATCAGCTACTTATAGTAGATCCCAGTGAAACGGTCAGCAGATATTGAGGACAGGTTTCTTAACCAACAGAGAGGAGGATTCTTTGCTGTAAGATTAATGAAATATGGAACTCTTTCACATAAAAGGGATTTATTGTGATAGACATGAAGTCCAAATCCGGAATTATAACTAGAATTTACATAGCCCTGTAGCAATATAAGATGGGGCCCCACCACCTAATTACAATAAACTAAAGAAGCAGAATAATTAGCAATAATTGAAGGTATAAATAATACTGTCATTTATCAGAGACCCGAGATAGTAGTGCTGGAGACCAGTAAGCTAAGAACTGCTTGTTCCCTACAAAAAGAAACACCTAACTGGTGCCCTCTCAACCTGTAGGCCCCATAGCAGTCGCTATGCTGCAATGGCTATAGTTACCCCTATGTTCCAAATGATTGCAGAATAGTGGGTTATATTTGATTTAACCTAATGATATACCATAACAATCTATAATATTAATACCCTCTTAGGGTACTGATAAATAACATTATAAGTTCTTCATTTCCATCATTCATTTAGATATTATATTTGCTTTTTGCTTACTACCTCTTTTTTCACTACACTTTTTAATAATATGCAATTGCAAAGGACTTATCTCTTTCATTTATTTTGCATGCTCTTAAACTTTAAAGAGCACCTGTAGCTACTGCTGACGTGTCTGTTTTAGTAAATTCCTGAGTTCCCAATGAAAAAAAATCAAAGAGCATCTGTCATGGGGTCCGGCGCGGGTGCCGTCGCCACCCGTGGCCGCCCGCGACCATCCCCCTGCTGCCCAGGCTGTTGCGCCAGGTTACTTACCCGTCCACGCTCCTGTGTTCCTGGCCCCTGCCTGTGCCGGCCGCCGTGCGCGTACCCGCTGCTTAGGGCGCGCGCTCGACGGCTTCTCTGGATTTAAAGGGCCAGAGCTCCAATAATTTGCTAATTGCCGCTCGCTGGTCCTATATATTGTACACGCCCCCTGCACTCTCTGCCAGATTGTTGGTGTGCGTTAGCAAGTCTTGAGAGTATTGGAGTTCCATATTGATTACCCATGTACCAGTCCGTTCCGCTACGTTTCCTGACCTTGCCTGTTTGCCGCCTGCCCTGACCGTCTGCCCGTCTTTGACCACAAACCTCTGCCGCCCGTCCTGACCTCCTGCCTGTCCCCGACTACGTCTCTGGATTACGATTCTGTACCACGCATTACCCCGGCCGCCATCGCAAGGAAGTCACGTCAGGGGTAGCGACCTGGTAGCCTCACGCCGCAGCAAGTTCATCCCGCTTTGCGGCGGGCTCTGGTGAAAACCGGGGGCTACTTAGGCACCGCTCCCTTGCGTGGCTTAACTATCATCGCTTGCGGTGGTCCAGCGAATCCACCGAACCCTTACAGCGTCCTCTTTTAGTATATTGAATTGTGCTGTTCCTCTGTTTTCCATCATGGAAATGTATGCTTAACAGGGCATTCCTACCACATTGATTAGCTTTAGACATGTAGACAAATCTAAATAAAGACTATTATCAAGCACACTGCTTATCTGATTTTGCTTGATTTCAGAGTTAGAACAGATCTTATCTACTGCTTTGTACAGAAGGTTATTTACTTTTCTTACTGACAAACTTTAACCCTGAAGATCTCTGTAGCCTTGAGCCCTGCTACTGAAACCCTTCCATAACCAACGTCCCTCTAACAGGCTCAGCTAGGAATAGCAGGGCTGATATGCCAATCACCGCTGTAGAATCATCCACAGCCTGAACAGCTAGTTGGAGCCTGAAGCTGGCTGTGAGGAGCAGGCTCAGTGAAACAGCATAGTAAAAAGACACGTGTCCATCTAGTTCAACCAAGGGTGGGGAAAATGTGGGTGAAGGGAGGGAGACAAGGAGTTCAAGCCCAGCCTCCCCACTGGTGAATGCCCTGAAATCCACAAGACAAGAACCAATCTGGTTCAGGGAAGACCCCATCTGTGACCCCAGAGCCGCCACCAGACAGTATCCAGAATTTTACATGGCAACGTACATCTTAATATTCTTTAGTTTCAAATAGTTACCTAAGCCTTTCTTGAAACCCGCAACTGTTCCTGCTGCGACCAGCTCCTCGGGCGGCTATTCCACAGATTAACAGTTCTCACAGTGAAGAACGCTCTTCTCCTTTGGAGATTGAATCCTTTTTTCTCCAGCCGAAGGGAATGTCGACATGTCTTTTAAGGTGGCTTTACATGATTAGTTTTTCCCCATACTTTTTGTAGGGACCATTTATATATTTATATAAATTAATCATGTTCCCCCGAAGCCGTCTTTTCTCAAGACTAAATAAGTTGAATTCTACTAACCTCTCTTCATAACTAAGATGCTCCATTACCCTTATAAGTTTGGTTGCTTGTCTTTACACTCTCTCTAGCTCCATTACATCTTTTCTGCAAACTGGAGCCCAGAGCTGAACAGCATATTCTGAGTGAGGACGCACCAATGCTTTATAGAGTGGTAGAATTACATCCTTGTCCTGCGAGTCCATGCCTCTTTTAATACACGCCAATATCTTGCTTGCCTTAGAGACAGCTGATTGACACTGCATGCTGTTCTGTAATCTATGATCTACAAGAACACCCAGTGTCAGCTCTGGTTTGTCAGACACACTCTCAATTGGTAACACCCATTTGTCATTTCACTCTGGAAATCTCTAGGAGGAATAAGAGAGGAATAGTACAATGCAAAGTTGTAATAAATATACTTCAGAATTGTGCATTCACATGAAATACAGTTATTTACTAAAATGGACATGTCATATCAGTTGACCTTCTTGATTCCTCCAACTGAAATAACATTATGCCACTGACCTAATTTTCAATAGATCAATCCACTACTCTTTAGCAATATAGTTTAAATATGACTCTTTTCAGAGGTGTTGCTAGCAGTTAGAGCATATGGCATGTCCTAGGTCTTTAACAGTCACTGCAACTATATTTGAATCTCTCACCTATGTCAGTGCCACATGGTATCTTCATAGTCTATCAATATGCCTGAATTTTGTATCAACAACAATCTAAATGACATAGGTCCTCATGTATGAAAATTGTCTATAAGACTTTCTTTCTTGCCCATAACAACCAAGCAGAGCTCCCCTTTCATTTCATATAGTGCTCTAAAAAAATGAAAAGGGAGCTCTGATTGGGTGCTGTGGCCAACAAAGAAGGTCTTAGACTTGAACAGTTTTCATCCATGAGGCCTATAATGTGATAATTTCTGCTCTCCTTTTATTTGGTCTTTTTACTACTGTATATGCCTGCCAAACTATTCTTAATCCATATATCAAGCATGTGTTTACATGTGTGAATTTATGACAAAGTGTGTCAAATGACAGGCTCTGCGCCATCATTCAAAGCCAGCTCTACAATATATATGCATGGTCTTGCAAAAAATAAAAAAATGCACATTTTACAATCATTAATTTGAAAATCTGGATACCAGGGAGCTCTGTTGATCAAATACGGAAGGACAGCGGAACTGCACAATGTTTCCCACTGATATTATAATTTGAGATCCTAACAAGGACCCACACTGCTCAATAAATCATATGTCAGCAATCCTTTATCTGTCAGGCTCTGTGTTGTATCATGTACAGCGACTGAACTGTCTTCCTATCTGTTGCTGATTAGCTCTGGACAGGGCAAATTACTGCGGTCATTAACATCTTGCATAAGCTGAAGTGCCGCTTTGTAATTACTTCAACAAACCAACTCCAGGAAATGAGCAGTTGCCAAACGCAGCCCTGTTTATATTAAATACTGATGATATTCAGAGTCATGCAGAAGTCAAGTAATGAATTTTCGGATGATAAGTCCTCAGCTTTGAGCTCATTTTATAATATACTATGTGATCGCATCAGTAGACTGTATGTCTGTCTGTCTCTCCCTGGGCCAAAACAGGCATGGGTTTTTTCATAGGTAAAGTAGGTTGGAATTTTAAGATTCATATATGTTCCTAATAAAGTTGTAAGAGATCAAAAGTTTTCTCTCATTGATGTAAAGGACAAATGTGCCACCACTGTTATTTGAACAATACAAAAGCCATGAATGTGCATACAAACCCAGGTCTGATTTGGCTTAAAGTACGGAACGTGTTGATATTAAGCGTAGACCCCTAGTTTGGTTGAATTGAAGTTTAATAGAGGAACTATACATTTCGGGATTATCACTTCTTCAGTTCCTTTATTAAACTTCTATTTAACCAGACTAGGGGTCTGTGCTTAATATTAACATGTACCGTTCCGTATTTTAAGCCAAATCAGACCTGGGTTTGTATACACATTCCTGGCTTTTGTATTGCTGATGCCGTCTGTCCACGAGGAACGTGGATCTTGGCGAGTTGAACAAGCTGTGACCTCTCATAAATCTACACCCCCAGAGATCCAGTAATATACTTATGGAGAGTTGTGTGGGTCTGATGCACAATTGAACAAGGTGAGCAAGAAATAATATAAAATTTTCCCCCCTTTTTAATCTTAAGTTTTAAACACAGGAGCTCTTGTACTGTTTGTTTTTGTCTTACACTGTTTTTGGAAGGGCACACTGTAACTAAATCTATATGGTAGCACTCTGTGACTTGGACTGCATGAGGGTCACTTTGGGGCTTCCATAGCATGGGGTGCTCTGTGGCTAGCAATATATGGGAACGCACTGAAGTTAATTTCGGCACCGTATGAAGGGATCAATGACTGACATTAGTGGTTAGTGTTTTCTTTTAAAAGCTCTCTTTTTTTTTCAATTTGTACCAATTCCCAATTTCCCCTAAAATGTATGGGAGAAAAATTCTTCAAGTGTCTCCTCGTTCTACAAGCACCTCACAGTCAAAGCCCCAAATTTCCCTGGAAAACCAAAAAACACCTGGCCAACATATAAGGCAACATCTGAGGAACCTCACAGTTAGGGTAGATGTTGCCCAGATGTAACCTAGATGTATCTTAGGATAAAGGTTGGAGTTAGGGTTGATTTTATTTTTTATTATTTTTTTGCTGGTCTTTGCCAAATTCAGGTCTCACCGACCTAAATCAAATAACTGAAATTTAGGTCTAATTTGACTTTGACACAATTTAGAAGCACAATACTAAAGCTGGGCAGAAAGTTTTTGTCTGTATGGAAGGCATACTCTGTCTAGCACCATAATAAACATCTTTGCTACGTAAGTTCCTTGTTTCGTTCAAAAATTGTTTCACATTATGTAATGAATGATTCACACAATATATATTAGACTTCTTTGACCAATTTTAAAACACTTATAATTTACAACAGGGATTATATTATTTCAAGTCTTTTGGGACAAAACCTCCGCACATTTTAGACATTTTTGAACTGGGGCGGAAAAAACACATGTTTTTTGTTGCAGGGGGGACAGTAATAATCCCCCGTGGGGCCCCCCAATTCTTTTGCTTTTTTTAACTGTATGCACATCCTCGGGATGCACATATGGTCAAAAACGATGGTGCTCCGATGACTAATATGGGCTGCAGGTAAAACCAAAGGGCCCACATTTTTACCTACAAGGGGCCAAAACTACCTACAATTGGGATATACCTACCACTTATTGGGGGGCCGGGATCTAACGCAGGACTATACCAACTATAGGGTTCGTTCTTTTAAACGGAACTTTATCTAAATAAGACAATACCCACAGGGCCCATATCTACCTTAACAGGACCTATATACCTACAGGAGACGTATATAGTTACCTACAGTGGACTTATATACCTACCTTCTAGGAAGCCTATACCTGCTTACTTACCTACCTACCAGGTTTCTCTGTACCTGTCTACCAATTAGGGGTCTATATATCTACCTATAGGGGGTTATTTACCAACTCACATACAGGGGGCTGATATACCTACCTACCTACCTACAGGAGGCCTATATACCTACCTACGGGAGACTATAAGGGCACCTATATAACTAACTACTTAGGTCCTGTATTCCTACCTGTTAGGAGGGGGCTATATATCTATCGACCTACTGAGGGACATCTATACCCACCTACCAACTGGAGGGTTTCTATACTTAACCTAGAGGTGGGCTATATACCTATCTATTTACAGGGGAGTTATATACTTACAGACAGTGGGTCTATATACCTACATATTAGTAGCCTATATACTTTCATGTTAGGAGCCTATATAGCCGCCTACTTACTGGGGTCTCTATATCTACACAATGGTAAGAATATACACTCACCGGCCACTTTATTAGGTACACCATGCTAGTAACGGGTTGGACCCCCTTTTGCCTTCAGAACTGCCTCAATTCTTCGTGCATAGATTCCACAAGGTGTTGCAACATGCTCAATTGGTACCAAGGCCCAAAGAGTGCCAAGAAAATTTATTCCCCACACCATGACAACCACCACCACCAGCCTGAACCATTGATACAAGGGCAGGATGGACCATGCTTTTCATGTTTGTTGACGCCAAATTCGACCCTACCACCGTTGTCCGCAGCAGAAAAACGAGACTCATCAGACCAGGCAACTTTTTTCCAATCTCTACGTCCAAATTTCGATGAGCTTTTGGGGAAATTGGAGCCTCAGTTTCCTGTTCTTAGCTGAAAGAGTTTGGGACCCGTGTGGTCTTCTGCTGCTGTAGCCCATCTGCCCAAAAATTCGCCGTACTGTGCGTTCAGAGAAGCTCTTTTTGCCTACCTTTGGGTTTTAACGGTTTTGGGTATTTTAGTCACTGTTGCCTTTCTATCAGCTCGAATCAGTCTGCCCATTCTCCTTTGACCTCTGGCATCAACAAGGCATTTCCGCCCACAGGACTTGCCTCTCACTGGATTTTTTTTCTTTTTCGGACCATTCTCTGTAAACCCAGAGATGGTTGTGCGGAAAATCCCAGGGGATCAGCAGTTTTTTGAAATACTCAGACCAGCCCTTCTGGCACCAACAACCATGCCACGTTCAAAGGCACTCAAATCACCTTTCTTCCCCATAAATGATGCTCGGTTTTTAACGCAGGAGATTGTCTTGACCATGTCTACATGCCCAAATTCACTGAGTTGCCGCCATGTATTGGCTGATTAGAAATTAAGTGTTAACGAGCAGTTGGACAGGTGTACCTAATAAAGTGGCCGGTGAGTGTATACCTTCCTACCTAATAGGTGAGCTTATATAGCTTTCTACCTTCTTATTGGTGGACCTATATATCTACTTGCATAATGGCATACCGAATGGTGGCCTTTATACCTATCTACCTAGTTAGGGGGCTTAGATACCTTCCCACCTAATAGGAGACCTCTGTACCTATATATCTACTTAATGAGGGACCTAAATCCCTATCTATTGGGGGGAATTAAAAAATCTACCTACCTAATGGGACGCTACATACCTATACATTGGGGGGCAACCTACCTGTCTTATTGAGGAATACCTCTCTAAAAGGGGGTTTACCTATCTGCCTACTGAGTTTGGGAGTTTACCTACGTACTATTTTGGGTTTTTAACTACCTTCTATGTGGAGACACAAAACAAGACTTAAAGGGAACCCGTCAGCTACTTTATACAGCCCAAACAATGGGCAGCATGAAATAGCTGCAGTTTACCCGGTCCTAACCCTGTGTGTTTTACCCTGAAATGCTGAGCTGTTCCCAGGTATAACACCCAGTGAAGTTGTCCTGGGTGTGGGGAGAAGCCGCTGTGCCTGGAAGAGATAAGTCCGATGTGAAGGTTCTCCCTGCCCCCTCAGCTTGAGACTGACAGCGCTCTCCCAGGTTTGTCTATAGGTAGAGAGCCGTCAATTAAGCTGAGGGGATGGGGAGAAGCCTCACATCGGACTTATCTCCCTGCACATCAGACTTATCTCCCTGCACATCGGACTCATCTCCCCGCATCCATCCCACCTTCACTGGGTGTTTACCTGTGAACGCTTTTCAGAGTAAACCACACAGGGTTAGGATCAGGTAACCTGCAGCTATTTCACACTGCCCATCGTTCAGGCAGCATGAAGTACATGACAGGTTCTCTTTAAAGTTAGAGCACAAACTGGAGCTTCATAGCCATTTGAAGGCACTTTTACTGTTTGGCTCACAAGTAGGTCATTATTATCATTAGAGGTGCTATGGATGGGGAGTTTGTACAGAGGTGAGAATTGGTAGGGACGTGCTGGAAAGTTAAGGAGTCTAAGATGTTTGTTGTAAATTCTGCAGAGATGAGTCATGACCAGGAGAAGTCATCATGACAGTCTGGACTGGATGGAGATAAAAAGGGAAACAACTCACCAGAGAAGTTGTCATTTGTGAGTCACTGGATGAAAATTTGGTGTAATCACTTATATATGTGCAGGGAAACTGTATACAACTAGTAACTACTTCTGTATGGTCACTATATGGTGGCAATATTGGTCATATTGTCTTTTTTTATTCAAGTCACTATGTGGTGGTGATGTGTTGTCATGATGTGGCGGTGCTTGGTCTTAGTGGAATAATTGGTAATATTGGCCTTGGGATTCTGGTTTTGTGTAGCAGTGTTATTTTTTAAATCTTTGTGTTACTGCTTTTTGTGTATTTTTATTTGTATAAAATGTATCATTTGGAGGCCAGCATATATCTTTATAGCCCTTTTATGTTTAGCACCCATTGTCCTACTGCTTCAGCTGATCTACATTTAGCCCCAGCATCCCATCTTGATTAAAGGCTCATGTGATGATGTCATCACAGAGGTCTGTATCAGTTGACTCAAGACTGTGTGGGGGCAATGCACAGGTGACATAGGCAGGGAAGCTCTGGGTGGGGCCTCAAAATCAACTCCTTTGGTGGACCCTAGTCTGACTCTGATTGTAGAACAGATCAGTGGAAAAACCTAGGTCCTATCATGTTACTCTGCCTGCACCATCCATTCTTTAAACCGTGCTGATGTCAGGACAGTCAGTGGACGAAGTATATGCTACTGTTACTACTACAATTACTATAGTGGTTATTAGCCATCAATGTGATTTGTGTTGTATAAAAAACCCCTCAGGATGAACATAACTGTTCAGTGCTTAACATTCAGTAAGAAGTAGTACTCCAGTCGGAGAATCTCTTTAAACATAGATGAATAATTGGGCATCTTGATTTTCAGTTGCCACTTAGAATGGAAAACTCAGGAGCCAAGAGTACAACACTCAGCTTAGTGCATCCACATTTTCATTTTAGAGATGGAGTTCTCAGCACCCAGACCCTCAGTGATCAAACCCTCTAACACAGAAGTCCCCAACTCCAGTCCTCAAGGCAACATGTCATGTTTTCTGGCTTTCTTTAGCATTGCACAGGTGATTTAATTATGCTGCACAGGTGATTTCTTTATTGTCAGTGCATTCTGTGGGATATCCTGAAAACATGACCTTTTGGTGGGCCTTGAGGACTGGAGTTGGGGAACACTGCTCTAACATGTCACTGCAACATAGTATACGTTTTTCAAATATAAGTTTTCCTTAAAAGTGGGTGATGACATGTTCATTGGGTTCCAACAGATCCTAATCGTAATATAAAGTTTACTGTATAAACTTGTAGACATCTCCCCAACATCCTTCGTGTCCGTTAATAAGTTTTAATAGACGAGAACAAGACTGAAAAGTATTTGTGACATTAAATCAGTCCTGGTGGCCAAATCAGATATTGCAGTACTTTTCCCCTTCATCTTGTTAATTCAATTAAATATTCTAAGCAACATAAATAACAATAATAGGTACCTGTTGTGCCAGCAGCATTTTAAAGTAATTTTCTTTGATCTGGAAATGCACATAAAAGTCAATAGTGTTTAGAAGAAGAGTGATGTTGATATATTAATGCCATTAAGTGGGTCAACAGTTCTTCTATACTAGGGAAGTTATTTTTCGTCGTATCTTAATGGTTTATCTGATACATTGTATGTTTAAGGGCATTCATGTTATGTCATAGTGATTTCCAAGCTTTGATAAAGAGAACCATTTATTTATCTGAGCAAGGACCTTCATTGGTTTAAACATTGCTTTACATTTTTGAACTTTTTCCAGTAAATACTTTCTTTTGACATTGAACTATTTTCTTCTGACTAAATATACGGATGACTGCTTCACATCTATACAAATTAAAATGCCTGCAGTTTGTCTACATTAAATGCATTAATAGTGGGGGATCGATAAATAGACAACAGCCACATCTGCCAGGATAACCTTGTGGGTAACTACTGTTCATCTTTCTGGTCATAATGCAAGAGGAAGCAGCTCAGGTCTGACAGGTCCGTTTCAATAAATACTGGTATTCCTCAGTAAATGCAATTCTTGGCATATTTCCTTAAATCCCTATGTTGCATGGTTTTGGTTATTTCTTCTAAAAATTCATTACCAATCTGTCAGGTGGGTGTTACCAATTAAGGATGTGTTCCTGAACAGTCTGAAATTGTCCAATCAGTGTATGCAGAGATACACCACTTTAAAAACTGGAATGATAACTCCCTTCTGAGTAATACTGTACATTTCTAGAGGAAATAACAGAGGAACAGCATAACACAGAGTTACAAGAGAACATGCTCTAGAATTGTTATTATAGGAAGCACAAGTATTTACTAAAACAGACAGATCGGGAGATTTTTTTTGTAAACATACTTTTTATTAATGTTTTTCAAGAAATATCATAACAATGTTAATAATAACACATAGTTGACATCGCCACGTCCGTAACAGTCCAATCTATTAAAATATTACATCATTTATCCCGTAAGCTGTACACCACTGAAAAAAAAAATTCAAATGCCAAAATTGTGTTTTTTTGTTCAATTCATAACCCCCTAAAAATTGGAGCAAAAAGTGTTCAAAAAGTGGCATGTATCCCAAAATGGTATCAATAAAAACTACACTTCAGCTCGCATTTTTTTGCTTCACATTTTTTTTCGTATTTTCCTTCTCTAAAACCTAGGTGCGTCTTATGGTCCATTGCGTCTTACTACGGTATTTGCATGTGCGTCCTCATATTTCAATGTGAAGTTAATGTGAGTGAGTATTGGTTCCAGCTCATTACTGTCTCTAGCCTGCATTATTCCACATTGACTCTTGTGGAATAATGTTAATAATCTTAACATCACAGATTTGGATTAATCTCTTTTAAGTTTATCTCTTCAGTGTTACAATTCTGTCTTTGTTTTCTTCCTCTGGATTTGTGTACTCAATTTGTCTTCTAGTTCTGATCCACCATTCCATCTAACTAGGTCAAAGTTCCATCATTTGCTGCATTCTGCTGTGGGGACCACGACCTGGGAATTTGACTTCTTAACCCCTTAAGCCGAACGCCTGAAAAGTAGTTAATGACCAGAACATTTTTTTCGTTTTTGCCTCCTTGCATTTCAACAGTTGTAACTTTTTTATTTTTTCAATGATGCAGTTGGATGAGGCCTCGTTTTATTCGAGACGAGTTGTACTTTATGGGGGAATAGCTTAAGTTCACTTATAAATAATTGCATTATTTTTATTTTTTTTTTTTATTTTTTTTAATGTTTTTTTTTTTTTTTTTACACCATTCACATTTCACACTTAATAACTTGTAAGATTAATTCTACAGGTTATTATATTCGTGTGGATACCAAATATGTGTAGGTTTTTTTGTGTGTGTAATTTATGCACAATTATTTTTAATTAAATATTTATTTTTATTTTTTTATTTATTTTTTTATTCTTTTTTTTAACACTTTTTACGTGTTTTTTGTACTTTTTTTTTTACTCCAATGAAGGGAGAACTGTTTTACATTTTATTAATTTTTTTTTTTTTTAAACTTAGTAATGTATTAGCATATTCATATATGCTAATACATGCTAATCTGTGTCAGTTTGACACAGGCAGTGATTAGGACAGCACACAGTGCGTCCTAATCACTGGCTTCATACACAGACAGCTCTGGGGCCACGCTAGGTCCCCAGAGTTGACTGTGCAGCCGGTCCCTGGGCTCTGTCGGGTCACCGGGTGTTCCGATCACCCGACAGAGCAGGGGATCCCTTTGATTGCGCTGCGGTAACGCACCACCGCAATCAAAGGGTTAAAGCATCGGGTTGCGTAGGTTTCCCCCGCTCCCCGGTGCTTGCAGGGGATGCTCTGGGATCAGGGCTGTGTAGTACAGCCCCGATCCCAGCGCAATTGCGCCGGGCGCCGCAAACTCCGATGTCTGCAGCGACGTCTAAAGACGAACGATCTGAAATGCCCGCCGTCTAAAGACGGTGGGCGGTCGTTAAGGAGTTAAAGGGGTTTTATTGTTACAAAGTTCATATCTGAGATTATGGGGACAGTAAAAATAAGCACTTTTGTAATTGGGTTGCATTACCTCAGTCACTTGGTTTAGCAGATATGAGCTTTTCTGTAAATCTGTGTTCTATTTCTGCTGTTGCTGGTTGGACATGCCCACTGGACGTTTCCTACCCCTAGGCACACCCCCGGCACTGTGATTGGCTGGCTGACATTTCATTTAGCCTGTTGGGATACGCCTTTAGACAGGAAACGCCCCAGCTACGCCCCCTGCGCTGTGATTGGCACACCAAGCACTTCCAACATATGTGATACAATACATATACTCTGAGGGATGAGACATGAAATAGGGGAGCTATGTATGTGTATATATATCATTATAGAGATTGACATATATATTTTAGGTCTCTCTACATATTTGTAATATTTAGGTGGGGGGGGGGGTTCTCTGTGAGGGACTAGAACTCCAAACCCCTTCATTGTAAAAGCCAAGATCTACCACTGCACTACCAGCCCAAGTTAGTTATAGGTTGAGCAGGATCTTATCTCAAAGCTGATTGCTTCTCTCCCCATTGTTTTCACTCACATGTCACTGACAGCAAGCAGAGATCTTTACTTTAAGCTGACATGTGTCCTCGTAGTTGAGTAAAGATCTCTGCCTGTTGTCAGTACAATTTGGGTGAACACCACTAGAACAGATGTAAAAACTGCTGGCTTTCAGTGTAATTTGTGTGTTAACTAAGACATATGACAGGTGCTTGCTGGAGCTTCTGGAGCCTGAAGGCTGCAGACATAAGCATGCAGGAGGCTACAGAGCTGTTATATCCAGACAACCTTCTGCATCCCCTGCTTCATACAAAATGATGATGTCACGGTTCTTCAGTGAGGGGAGACAAGCCTCCTGGGAGGAGAGACACACCTCCTGGGAGGGGAGACATGCCTGCTGACAGGAGAGACACGCCCCGGGATTTCAAACTCAATCTCAGAGAATTAGCTGAACAGCCTGAACAGTTCAAACGATAAAACTCCTTTAAGTCCAAGTGTCTTTGCAGGATTCCCTACTGTGACATGGGAGGATCCATTAACCACCTGCCTTCACTACACATCATAATGATTGCAGTGCAAGGCTTTACAGTCACATGGTATGGTGGCCTAACAATAATTTAGTTTTAGTAGATGCTTTTAGCAGCCATTCCGTGTCCTAGCTCAGTGTTACAAGTATAGGACCACCATGCATGAAGCTCGTATATCCTTGCTAATTCACTGATAATCCAGTTTCTTCTATAAAGATGTGTATTTTTGTGGATATACAGTACTAAGGGAGACATGTATGAACCGGCCTGTGCTAGTTTTCTGTTTTTTTGTTGGTCCAAAAACCTGTCGTTGTCCTGTTCTATAGACATATGACTGTCTTACGTCCAAACAGGCCACATTCTGCCCCAGGCACGACACTTTTAAATGTACCAAGTTTGTGGGGCTGTGTTGCATCAAAATCGTATGATTGCACCAGAGTTTAGCGTAAAACATACGAATGTGTTTAAGTTTGGTGCATAAGTGTTGTACAAATCCAAAGCAATTTCAAAGTAGTTGACACAAATTTTGCCGTAGAATGAGACACATGTATAAAGTGCTGTAAGACACTTTCATACATACTGGCGTCTTCTACACTCAACTAAAGGGAATTAAAACTGGCGTATCAGTGCCAGGTTTCATACATGTGGCCCTGAATGTTACTAGGATCTTAATGCTTATATGGGTGTATGAACATTTGACTACCTCTAATGTAGAACAAACAATTTTGAGGCAGCATTAATAATGATTATCATTGTCTGAAAGAAGTTGCCAACCCTTATCCTAGATTAACCTCAGAACATAAAATCAATCAGAAGAACAATTTCTAGTGGGTCTAGTAACACTGACTACAAGTATATATGAGTCTATGGAAGAGACGCATTGCCAGCAGAACAACTCAATTAAAATGAAAGGCTCAGTAAAAACTTAACTTGTAAAAAGATCGAAACTTACTAAACATTATTCAATCACAATAGTTTGTAGTGAAATATTTATGCTCTGGATGAGGATAGTACTTAGTGCGACACAATTTAATTCATGAGATCCTATTGATTGTACACCTCTTTTATCATTACCTTCATCTCTTCTAAGGGGATATGAATTGTGCCTGTGATAAATAAATGCCGCTTTGTTGTTCCGGCGAGCCCAGGTGTTTGTCATGATTACAATCTAACGTTCCCTTTAAAGTTATGCTGAACCTAGATACTTATGAGACCTGAGAATCCTTCAGTTACCCTTGAAAACAGCATTGCTAGCCACATGCACTAATGTTTTCACGCATGCAGAGTTGGACACATTTTGAGGCAGTTTTAGGGTAGTTTCACACACAGCAATATAACATTTAAAGGAAGGACTTTCTGGCGTTTGCTCAAAAAACTTCATCAAAAACAGCAGCAGTGTTTTTCCAATGTGCTTATTTCTTTATACCATGGGGAACACTCATTCATAAGTTGGACCAGTTTTTGAGTATGTTTGGGGCAGTGATTCTGAAAATGACACCCGTTTTTCCCTATCAGGTCTAGTTTTGGAGATCTGACATTGCCACCTTACCAAGTATACGCTGCTGAAAGCAGTGGTCACTCAATATTGTATTAAAGAAATGTTGAACATACATTTTAGGACATTTAAAGAAAACATGCAAACAAAAACATGAATGTGCATGAGGCAATTCCATTCTATTCATCTGCACTACATATTTATACACAACTTCATCACAAGAACAATGTAGAATCATGTAATCAACTTCTCATAAAACTAGGGCTGCAAGAACAAAATGGGTTGGATTTTTGGGCTCATCTGCACTCAAAAAGTATGTTCACACGGCGTTATTGAATACGTTTTCGGGTACGTTTTACGGACCCCAAAACGTATTGAACAATGTTCAGTGTGATTTTACGTTGAAAGCAATGTAAAACATGTACCATCATTCACGCGGATAGTGTTTTACACAGGGTGTGTTTCTGCTGCATAGAAAACATATCTGAACACGTACACTTTGGGTGCATCTTTGGAAACATTTTACGCAGCGCTTTTCAATACGCTTTTCGGATTAAAAAGTGTATTGAAAAATGCCCCAGAAAAAAGTCAAAATTTCTAGGCACCAAAAAACCTTTTTTTCGTTCCTCAGTGTTATTTATTTTCCCCTCTTTGGAATTTGATTGCTCCATCTTGCAGAAAATAATACTGTACGGATATTTCCTATTTAATATTTTATTTGAGACTCAGTAATTTCATCTGGTAAAACGTCTTATTAAATTGATAAGAACTGAGAATTTTATTCCCTCTTCTCTTTTCTTGCATGGGTGGTAAAATTATATTGCCTAATAATAAGAATTTATTATAGGTGTTACATGTTACGTATATGATTTATACTCTGTATTATTTATATAACAGCTATGATCTTTGTATATTTTCCTAACATGGAGGCTGGTGATTATTTATATAGTGCATGTGCAGAATGGATGGTTTGTAGCTACATATATATTTTTTTATAGCTACTATTTTTGGTATAAATATTAAATAATCATATGCATACTTTTTATATTAATATACTTTTACTTGACCACTGTTTCTCCTGCTCTACATGTGCGCAGGGTCATCATTTGCACATGGGCTGTTGCTGTTCTTTATACAATATATTGGACACATGTGTGCTTTCTATATGTTATACAATAAAAAAATATGCTACCAGTGTGCTTGTGCTATTTTCTCCTTTGCATGTGTGCTATATAAGTTCCATGTAATATGGAATTTTTGCATCTACATAATTATGTAATGTGTGTACCTTGTTACTTTTCTTTCTGTGCATGCCCTGTGTATAGCCTCGAATAGTATGTAGCTTCCTTATCTCTATGTGAATGATATGGCACGCTTGCGTGATGTCGTTGGTCGTTTCTCTTGTACATGTCGTTTTCCACCCATGTAAGCAAGAGTTAATTGCGATTTATTATATATATAGCTATACTAGGACAGTATAGCACATGGGGCTCTTGTACATTTATGGCTAGAGGTTACCTTTGTGATCTTGATGGGTTAGCAGGATCTCTTGGATATATTTATTTAGCTGTTGTACGCTTCTACTTATAGTAGTTCTGTAGATCTGACATTCTTTTCCAGCTATACTTTTACATGTGATAGCCATCTTGTATATTTATCTGGTCTATTCTTTCATGTCTAGCCATACATGTCGAGGAGATGGCAGTTTAAATCAGAACAGAGTTTAGCTGGGACCCTTAAGAGTTTGGGGGCTGGAAAGGCACTCAGAGAAGTAAGATCTAGAGTAGATCCCCATCTGCCGTTGGTGGACGGGCTCTCACAGTTTTGGGCCTCAGATTTACATCTTTACTACATGTAGCAGAAATGCACTTTGAAATAATTCTTATACTCGATATTTGTCTCTCAGTGTTTGCAGACTGTTGCTGATCCATTTATTGTTGGTTTGCAAAGGAGATGGTAGTGATCAGCCATTGAAAACTCCTGCTTTCTGTTTATGCCGCGCCTCTAAAGTGTCCCTCTTTTGGAGAGACAGGCTCTATTTTTCACCCAAATTCCTCTGTCCCTCTTTATGCCTTAAATGTCCCTCTTTTTGACTTAAAAAATAAAGTTGCACTGATAAACTTACTATATTGCCCCAAAAAGCATCTAACTAGTTGAATTACTGCAAATTAGGTTTCACTTTGTATCTGAGTTAATAATTTCTTACAATATGACCATTAAATGTACATATTCAGATTATTTTGTGCTGAGTAATTGAAAACTCATCAAAGTGTTTGAATATACATGGAAAAAAACAATATTTCTCTCAATAAACTATATTTGTTACTCTTGTACCATCAAAAAAAGGTGAAGATACTATTTATTATCAACGTTCCTGTTCATACCTCAGCAAAGTCCTCTGCCCACAAAGTTTGACAGAGACTGCGCTTTTGGTCATGATTCTGTGCCTATTATATGCTTTCCTTGCACTAATCTGAACTCGCTCTTATTCCAGTGCGGTCTGTGTGGTAATTGACAGGATATCCACCACACCTGTTTGGTACTTCTGCTAGCTATTGTGCTAGGCTGCAGCCAATTTTGGTTGAGTGATGACTGAGAGTTGCCTTCACCACTCATCTTTCTTCATGACAGTCTCTGTTCTGTATGGTCTGCATTACAGAGTGCTGGTCCAATCAGGCCCTGGACTCTGGCATTCCTTAAGAGGACTATTTGTGCTCTGAGACCTTGCTTGAGATAGTCTTGTGCTTGAGCTGGCATTTCTTACCTGTTTGTTTGGGTTTCTGACCTCTGTGCCTACCTTCTTGACCTCTATTTATTGCTTGCTGCCATTGTGCTCTTTTTACCATCTCCAGTTTTGACCTATTTTCTGCCTGACCTCTTTTTATTGTGTTTGTCTGACTTGCTTGTTTTGTGTTTAACCTGAGCAGTATATTATCTGGTGCTCAGTTGTGGCTGATCACTTAGGGTTGGGCTAGCAAGTAGGCAGGATCAATTCTGGGGGCGGGGGGTCTAGCGCTAGGACTCACTCTTTTCTTTCCCTGTCTGTCTATCATGGTTATAGGGCACCTCACACCATATTTGTCTATTTTGAAAAATCCTAAACTGCTAAAGCAGTAACTCGCAAGTTATCTTGACTGCTTTGTGACCACAATGTATTTCTTGTAGGAAAAGTTGCACAATTACACCAATACCAATATAAGTTAGTCAATTCTACAAATTGCACAACTAAAAATTGCCATTGATTCCCAACGTTAGTGAGAAGATTTCTTGATCATTTTAGGAGAAGAGGAAAAGGGTTCCTTTATTAATTCCAAATGGAATACTTGTGATGTTAAACCATTCAGTACTTTAATGTCTACTTGTTGTTATTTGGACATTTTTTTTATCTAGACATCTTCTGCAGTAATGGAGATTGAAGCCTAAAACATATCATTAAAGAGATCCTCTTCCTTGGAAAGATTATACCTGTCAGATAATCCCTTGAAAATAAGCAGATGACAACTGGTGCTTCAGCAATCAGCTGTAAATTCTGGAGAAACCAAACAGTAAGCATTTTGGGCAACATGAATTAATTTGAATGCGTATTTTTTTTTTTTTTTTTTGTATTTGGAGCCAACAACCCAGCTCTAAATATAGAGAAGAATGTAGAATACGAAAGTATGAAGATTTTTGGCGCATTACAGAGCTTAATGCGCAAAACCTCTGGCAAAGTTCGGCGCATTACACTCTATGCCCATACAAAGTTTAGCGCATAAAGCTCTAAACATGTGTTAAGGCTATAGATAGGCTGGAAATAAAAGAAAAGTCAGTAGTATAGCATGTCAGTGAATAGAAACTATGGTAGTGATCTTGCTTGGTGGACCACAGGCCCCAGCAATACTTGTGCTGTGCTGGCTCTTGCTGTATGTAGAATAAAGGGTGAGAGCAGCAAAAATACACTTCAAAATGTCCCTTATTTCTCAACTTACACCAGTACAGTAATAAAAAATAATTTATGATAATTATCAAACTATATCAAATTAAATTGTTTATATTTAATAAAAGATTTTATCATACAAAAATAATATAAAAATATATAATACAAAATCTACTTTCATACATTCAGGAGCATTATACACTGAATATAATGAATGCAATCATTCACTTTGAAGCGCCTTCCTTCATATGTCTCTCAAAGTTTGGCACATTACACTCTATGTCCATAAAAAGTTTGGCGCATTAAATAGAGCTTAATGCGTCAAACGTCGTATGGGCATAGAGTGTAATGTGACAAACTTTGAGAGAAGTTTGGCGCTTTAAGCTCCATGCAATGAGCCAAAAATCTTCTTAGTATCGTATTCTACACTCTTCTATATCTATTTAGAACTGGGTTGTCGAAGTCAAGTATAAAAAAAATACGCATTCGAATTCATACATGTTGCCCTTAATGTCCTTTAGGGCCATCACAGTGGACATGAGGCATTACAAAGTTAGGATCCAAATTAGTGTTGAGCGATTATAATCGACAAAGTTGAAATCGGCAAGGTTTTTACGGTGATCGAAATTTTTAGATCATGCGATAATTAAGGCTAAAATCTGTGCATCATCTATTAAGATCGCGCCATTTTCGGCGCTTCCTGTAATTTTGGCGGCCAGCAAATCAGATTACAGAATAGAGCAGGGTGAGATGTGTGTGCGACGTCATGACTGGGATGTGTATGGTTGCGATTGGCTGGAAAAATCACATGACCTCGTTTTACATAGAACAGCGTTTCCTGTTCAGCCTCAGTGTCTCTCAGCGTCTCAGAGCAGAAGGACGTGCGCTCTGCCTGTGGCCAAACAGCTCAGCGAAATTAGTCTATTTCTGCACAGAGAAACCTCTACTATTAGCTGTGATCCTTACAATTTAGTTAGATTAGAGATTGGAAGATTTTATGTAGTTAGCTAGAGAATTTTAAAGGAGCATCTACCGCTGGAAAGTCGAGGGAGGGGGGTGGGGGGCCCATGGGCGAACACAGACAAGCTCTATAAAGAACACTGGATAAAGTTCACCAAGGCTTAGTGTAGAGATTGCACTGCAATATCTTTTTTATTAACAGTTTGCTATTGAAATATTTCCTGGATATTGGGCAGCCTGAACTTATATTGGATACACATCATTTCTAGTAACTGCAGGTCTCTGTGTTAGGTGCAAAACTCCACTTTTATTATCAGTATACATTTCAGATAGGTGTTCATTTTCAATTTTACCCATTCCACCTTTGTTCATATATCCACCTTGCACTTAAATCTGAAAACAGCAATTTTATTGTCACCACAGGTGAAATGAAAGGTGCAAAAAAATACTGTGTATTATATGAAAACATAACAGATACGTGTTTTTGACTTTGGCGCACTACAGCTTTGTTCATTGACGCAGCTTGCACGTAAATCTTAAAACAGCAATTTTATAGTCACCACAGGTGAATTGAAAGGTGCAAAAAATACATTTTATTATCCGAATACATTTCAGATACGTGTTTTTTTGACTTTGGCGCACTACAGCTTTGTTCATTGACGCAGCTTGCACGTAAATCTTAAAACAGCAATTTTATAGTCACCACAGGTGAATTGAAAGGTGCAAAAAATACCGTGTATTATACGAAAACATAACAGATACGTGTTTTTTGACTTTGGCGCACTACAGCTTTGTTCATTGACGCAGCTTGCACGTAAATCTGAAAACAGCAAATTTATAGTCACCACAGGTGAATTGAAAGGTGCAAAAAAAACATTTTATTATCCGAATACATTTCAGATACGTGTTTTTGACTTTGGCGCACTACAGCTTTGTTCATTGACGCAGCTTGCACGTAAATCTTAAAACAGCAATTTTATAGTCACCACAGGTGAATTGAAAGGTGCAAAAAATACCATGTATTATACGAAAACATAACAGATACGTGTTTTTTGCACTTTTGCCCAGTCCAGATTTGTTGATAGAGACACCTTGCAGTTAAATTTGAATCCAGCAATTTTGTTTTGATTAGAGGGATTTGAGAATAGCTGTGATTTGCCGTCTTTTAATAAGAGACTTTCCAAAACTATTCCATACCTTCTCAAATTTTTATATTTCTGAACATGGAGCGAAATGCAGGTGGTAAGCGAGCAAAGAGGGGGGTAGCACAAGGAGGTAGAGGTACGAGAGAAGGTGCTCCTTCCAGTGCTGGCGACAACACGCATGCCAGCGGATCGTCAGTTGCAGGACCGTCAGGCCTGTCATCGCTGGGTCAGGGCCCTGTGAATCTCAGTAACGAACAGCGTCGCCAATCTGTCCTTCAGTGGTTAATGCAACCTGCATCCAGCAGTCTTACCTCCTCGTCCTCTCAGTCACGGCCACAAATGTCGTCATCAGCATCATCAGCATCCGTCCAACATGAAGCAGCCCAAATGTCAACTCGTGTACCCACCACTGTGGATAATCCATTGTCTGAAGACCTCTTTGATGACAAAATGCGGTTGGGGTCAGAAGGCATGTTAAAAGATCAAGAGGATGATTTAGTCTGCTCTGATGCCCAGTTACTGATGCCATCAGAGGAGGAGAAGGAAGCCGGTCAATCGGCAAAAATCCCGGGCGGTCGGCAACGCCTTGCAGGCCCTCTTGCTTGTAGCCCGCAGCTTCTGGATGCAGAAAGTCAGGACGACCAAGTCACCTGTGTTGATGATGATGACGACATTGCGGATCCATCGTGGTCTTTTCCGCAGAATTTGCTTGCGAGCGCTTCATCAGTGGACGAGGAGGAAGACGATGGGGTAGTGTCAATACGGGTCCCGCCACAAAAAGGGAGAGGGCGGTCGCAGAAGTCCGCTGATATGATTCCGCCAGCCACGGTCAGCGCAAACCCCGCTCCTCGCTTATCGCCGTCAAAAAGGTCCAGGACCTCTCAAGCCTGGGCCTTCTTTGAGCAAGCCTCTGATTCACCCAGCGATGTCATATGCCGCCTTTGCCGTAAACGCATAAGTAGAGGCAAGAACCTTAAGTGGTTAACCATCACCAACATGTCTAGTCACATGCAGCGAATGCATGAGTTGAAATGGAGGGAACACTTGGCCAAAAAAGGCCAGACCGACGCCGGGCCTCCAACCACTGTCACACCCTCTGTCTCCGCCTCCTCCTCCTCCGCCACCACCAAGTGTTCCTCAGCTGTCCATGTCTCTCAGAGTCATGATCAGGGATCAGCCTCCGCTTCAGCCTCCACCGTCACCAAGTACCACCAGCACCACCAGAGACCCATCCTACCCCTTCTCCTTCCGCCAGTTTGATGACCTGCACACCGTACAGCGGCCAGTCTAGCAGCCAGCCTTCTGTCTTCCAGGTTTGGGAGCAGAAGAAACACTTTAACCCAAACCATCCCAAAGGCAAAAGCCTGAATGTCTGGATTGCCAGGCTTTTGGCCTTGGAAATGTTGCCTTTCCGTCTGGTGGACACAGTTGGGTTCCGCCACGTCATGGCCCTTGCCTGCCCCCAATACCAGATGCCGAGCAGGCATTTCTTTGCCAGAAAAGCCGTCCCTGCCCTGGCCAGCCACGTGTCATCTAAAATTTCAAGCGCATTGTCTGCATCTGTGGCTGGAAAAGTCCATCTGACCACCGACACATGGACTAGTAAGCACGGCCAAGGCCGCTATATCTCTGTGACAGCTCACTGGGTGAGCTGGGTGGATGTCTCTGGGGGTGACGGTGGCTCTCAGGCTCGGCGCACGCTCTTCAAAACTGCAGGGATGGTGCAGGGATCTTTCCCCCAAGGTCTTCTGGTGGCATCACGTGCCCAGAGAAAACAAGCCGTTTTGAAATTAATCTGTCTCGGAGACCGTCCCCAACAGGTCAGGAGCTGTGGACGGCTCTCCGCAACGAGACCGAGCACTGGCTGGGTGACAAGAACCTTGTGCCAGGCAAGGTGGTATGCGATAATGGGCGAAATCTGCTGGCTGCCCTTAAGATCGGTAGGCTGGAGCACATCCCTTGCCTGGCACATATCATGAACCTGGTCGTCCAGAAATTTCTAAAGAGCTACCCGGGTCTGTACTGCCTGCTGAAGAAGGCTCGAAGTCTGAGTTCGCACTTCTGCCGTTCGCACCCTGCTTCGTCCCGCCTGGCTGCGTTGCAGCGTCAGTTCGGCCTCCCCGTCAACCGTCTCATTGTTGACGTGGCAACACGCTGAAATTCCACCCTCCACATGCTCCAGCGATTGTGGGAGCAGCGCAATGCCATGACGCAGTACGAAGTGACACATGGCCTGACAAGCAGCGGTGCGGACCTCGGGGTGTTGAGCCACCGAGAGTGGAGGCAGGTGAAAGAGCTCTGCACCATCCTTGCCAGTTTTGAAGAAGCCACCAAAATGGTCAGTGCGGACAATGCCCTTGTCAGCATGAGCATTGTGGTGATCTTAGTTCTGGAACGATCGTTGGACACTCTGAAACAACAGGTCCCGCCAGCGACGGAGGAGGAGATGGACACAGATGCGGAGCCTTTCTCTCCGTCAAATCCACAAGGCCCGACAGTTTCACAATTTCATCGGTCTTCATTAGGCAGTGGTTCGGGGTCCGGAGCTAGTGCAAGGTGGCGCATCAGCTCTCAGGGTGCATCATCTCAGGCAAGTCAGGGCTGTGTTGAAGCTGTGCCGGAGGCAGCGGAGGAGGAGGAGGAGGTATTCCTAGACACCGATGTTACCGACGTCCCTGCCTTGGAAAGAGGTTGGGGCGAATTTGAGGCGGAGGAGGAAGATGAGGAAGATCAGTTTGCTAGTGCCCCTCGACCCAGAGGCTTGGGAAATCAAGGCTCCATCTCTCACATGAGTGCTTGGATGCTCCATTTCCTCCAACATGATCCTCGCATTAAGGCCATCAAAATGAACAACAGTTACTGGGTGGCCACCCTCCTGGATTCCCGGTACAAAACAAAACTCAGCACTTTCCTTCCACCCACCCAAATAGAGAGTAAAATGCAGGAAATGGAGACCTTGCTGATTGATCAACTGGAGACATCTGTTGCGTCTGCTTCACGTTCTTCAAATGTCACGGTGGAACAACGCCAGTGACGTGACAGCAGTAGAGTGCCAAGTAGCCATAGCGGCAGCAGCAGCAGCAGGCAAGGTGGCAGAAGCCTAATGGGTGACCTCTGGCAATCTTTATTTACCACCTCACCAACGCATGCAATGCAGGGCACACATACAACACCCAGAGACCAGCTTAAGATCATGGTGCACGACTATCTGCGTCTCAACACCGATGTTTTTGTATGTGTTCCAGACCCAATAGACTTCTGGGTATCCAAAATGGACGAATGGCCCGAGCTGGCTCGCCACGCCATAGAGGTGTTGTCCTGCCCAGCAGCCAGCGTCATATCTGAGCGGACCTTCAGCACAGCCGGAGGAGTCATTACAGACAAACGCATCCGGCTTTCCACAAATAATGTGGATCGTTTGACTTTCATCAAGATGAATCAGGCATGGATCTCTGATGATGTTGTGGCCCCAATTGCCGAGGTCACCGATTAGTTGCTGGTCTACTTCACATTCCTCTCCAAACAGAAATGGTCCTCTTGAAAAACTTATTTTTAAAATGATCATTTCTTACTGCAATTTTATTCTCAGTTCCCAACAGTTCATTTTGCTGGTTTTGCTGTGAGGAGACTGTAAAAGACAGCAAGGTTTCATGACAAAACCATATTCCATTTACTCACTTCATCTTTAGAATTTTTCGCATTGTCAATGGTTTTGGGGTCATGTTGCCTCACAATTTTTAACAGTGGCTGAGAAGTCATATTTATAATTTTTTGGGGTCATGTTGCTGTGAGATACAGCAATAATTATGGTCCTTTGGAACAGAAATGTGGCTTTTAAGTGGCATTTCTCCCTCACAATTTTTAATAGTGGCTGAGAAGTCATATTTATAATTTTTTGGGGTCATGTTGCTGTGAGATAAAGCTATAATCATGGTCCTTTGGAACAGAAATGTGGCTTCTAAGTGGCATTTCTCCCTCACAATTTTTAACAGTGGCTGAGAAGTCATTTTTATAATTTTTGGGTCATGCTGCTTTGAAATGCAGCAATACTACAGGTCCTATTCTAAAAAATGTTGTTTCTAATAGACATTTGTTCTTCACAATTGTCAAAAGTGGCTCATGGGTCATGTTTTGAATTTTTGGGGGCATTTTGCTGTGACATGCAGCTATACTACAGGTCCTATTATAAAAAAATGTTGTTTCTAACAGACATTTGTTCTTCACAATTGTCAAGAGTGGCTCAAGGGTGATGGTGCTGTCAGAAACAGGAATAGGTAGGACACTGTTAATGGACACATATTGCAAAATGACTTGTTTTTGCAAGATCTTTAACATAGCTATCAATCCCTGTATTGAGACAACCCATTTAATATAATTAAAAAAAGAGAAACAAAGACATGGTGGGATTCCATCCTATTTTAAAAATGTGTTTTCTAGAATTAAACTACTAAAAAACTTGCATGTACAAAATAGCTGGTAAAAAAAATTCCTCTGAATTGTACAAGGGAGGTACAGGAAAACTTGACCAGATGTAGGTTATTCAGAGGACATGGAGTATGGAGCACGGACAGAGAACAAAGTACAGAGACCATTTCCTCCAGCACGTTGAGTAAAATGAGAAAAAGAATGCCAAGAAAAAGGGCACCTGGGTGTAACAGGAGCGTTAACCACCAGTATTTCCAAGTGAAGCTTAATTGGTCCGCACTCATACGGAGGGGCAAGCGCTACCCAGGTCTTGACTGTGTACTGAGGAAGGCTGGAGTTCTCACACTTCCGCTTCCGCACTCTGCTTCAGCACGACAGTTTTCGTTGCTGCGTCATCAGGGCATTTTAACCTGCGTGTTAATAGATGACGGACGCCAGCCTGGGCTCTCACCGCACCCACTGTAACTCCGGCCCTGGGTCATGCTGTGGCACAGGACAGGTATAGTCAATGTCCAGTTCAACTAAAATGGTGGTTGAAAGACTCCTTTTTCCGGCACTTTTTAATCTGGGGGTCAGACAGGTTTAATGGTCATACTGCGGTCCAGGACAGGTATAGTCAATGTCCAGTTCAACTAAAATGGTGGTTGAAAGACTCCTTTTTCCGGCACTTTTTAATCTGTGGGTCAGACAGGTTTAAGGGTCATGCTGCGGTCCAGGACAGGGTTTGTCAATGTCCAGTTCAACTAAAATGGTGGTTGAAAGACTCCTTTTTTCCGGCACTTTTTAATCTGTGGGTCAGACAGGTTTAATGGTCATACTGCGGTCCAGGACAGTTCTAGTCAATGTCCAGTGAAACTAAAATGGTGGTTGAAAGACTCCTTTTTCCAGCACTTTTTAATCTGTGGGTCAGACAGGTTTAAGGGTCATGCTGCGGTCCAGGACAGGGTTTGTCAATGTCCAGTTCAACTAAAATGGTGGTTCAAAGACTACTTTCTTCCGGCACTTTTTAATCTGTGGGTCATGCAAGTTTTTAGGGTGCTGTGTTCCAGGACAGGGATATTCAATGTCCAGTTCAAGTAAAATGATGGTTCAAATAATACTGCCTTCTGGCACTTTTTAATTTGTGGGTGATGCAGGTTTAAGGGTCAGGCTGTGGTACAAGACAGGGATAGTGAATGGTGTGTGACTTTTTTTCTGTGGCTTTTATAGCCTAAGTGTTGTGCCTAAGATGTAGCAGGTATCCATTTAACTGTTGTGGCTGTTAATTCCAGCTTCTCCAGCCCTGTTTGGGTGTAAGAATGAAGGTGTTGTTGCTCTCCCATAGACTTTAATGGTCATCGGAGATGATCGACTATCGACTATTGAAAAACCTTATAGATGGTGGCCGACTATCGACTATCGCCCGATGTCGATAGCCAACGTAATCGCTCAACACTAATCCAAATCAATGGAGTGCTGCAGATAAAAATAGGGAATGACATAAAAATCCTGAACAGAAGATCTCCTCATTAACTAGCAAATTTCTTACATAGTATTTAAAAATGAGTTTTCTAAACTGAACAATCCTCTTAAAGTGGTCGTACCACAATATAAATGATATCCCATTGAATAGATATTGCCAAAATAGCAAACTTTGCAGATGTACTGTATGTACTTTTAAAAAATGAACAGCATTTATACAACACTCCTACCTACATAGCCTGGTTGATGTAACTTACTTCCCTTGTTGTCTGCAGTTACGGCCATCTGATGTGCTTTTATCTGATGTGCCCAATTCATACCACAGCTATTAAGGGCCATGGGAGCGCAGCTAAGAAGTGAGATGGTGCTGATGGGAAATTCTCTTCTAGTCAATTGAGAAATAGTCAGGTGACCAACATGAAGTCCCGGACACTAACCAGAAATGCGGATGAGCTGTAGAGTGGAGGAGTGGGATGTGGGGGAAAGGTATGAGGATTATTTTTCTCTGACACGTATGTCATTTAAATTATTTAAATAATATGTAATGTTTTGCTTGTAACCTTGATGATGGTGCAGATCCTTTAACTAGGAAAGCTTACTTTAAATCTGATAATTCAGTTGTGGGATGTACTGTATGAGCTATGGGTACAAGGACTTATGAGAGTGATGATAATCTCTGAAAAGAATAGTGGAATGTGTCAGATAAATGAATTAAAAAAAATGTGGACCTCGCTTAATCTGAGATTCCTTCTAAACTAGCCAAAAACTAATACAAAATACTTAGGGGGACATGCATGAAAACTGTCTAGATCCAAGACTTTCTTTGTTGCCCACAGCAAACAATCAGAGCCCCCCTTTCTTTTTTTAGAGCACTATTTGAAATGAAAGGGGCTCTCTGGTTGGTTGCTAGTCTTAGACCTAGACAATTTTAATACATGAGGCCCATGATGTTTATATGTTGCCTTTCAAAAGCTATTTGCACCCAAAGGCCGTGTTCACACGGCTTATTCCAGACGGATTTGTGAGCCGGATTGCGCTCACAAATCCGCCGTGAATAAGGGGCGGGACGGGGGCGGGGCCAGAGCGCGGCGGGGGCGCCGCTCCCCGGCCCCATAGACAATGCATTGTTTACGGCACGTCCGCGCCATAAATAATGTGCATGTCACTTTCTCCCCCCGCGGCGGATTCGCCGAGCGGGGAGGAGCGACGGAATCCACTGTTCTCTATGAGAGCAGTGGATTACCGTAATTACTCCGACGGATTGGCGCCATACTGCAGCGCAAATCCGGCGCGCAGTACGGCGCCAATCCGCGGCAAAATAAGCCCTGTGAACGAGGCGAAACAGAAAAAAAAGTTTTTTTTTTTTTTTTTTTAACCATTACTAGTTGTGTTAAAGAAGTAAATAAGATAAAGCTGTGTTCACACCAGGAATAAGCCGTAAGCCCCTTGTGTACATGTGAATACCTGCTAGAAGGTACCCAGAGGTAAACCATTGTGTAGCCATAGCTCAAAAGACAAGTGATTTGCTCACCTAAATGTAAGTATTAAAGTCTAATGAAGAGGCGTATGTATGAGTAAAACTAATACCTATCTAGCATTGATGGCATAATTAGTTGATATACCATCAATTTTTGTGATGGCAACAGGGCTTTCCTAACGGCATTGCAGGCCTCGAGGCAAAACAGTGCACTGGGCCCTGTCCAAGCACATGACACCACATCAGACCATGGCTATAGCGATCTTCAATCACGCCAAATCATGTTTCCTTCAGACCAGCACCAGAACAGTGGCTGATTGTAACCAGAAGAGAATATAGCTGGGACCCTCATGCCCTGAAAATAATTCAGGGCTGGAAATGCACTGAGAGAGGCGAGATTGTTTAGAGTAGGTCTTGGCGTCTGCAGAGTTCTGCTAGAATATTTCTGTATGTTTGCAAAACAGTGGAGTTACCAGGATGTCTAAAGATATATGTAGCTAAAATAATACATTGTATGCAAATACATACAAATAGCTATAGGACAGTTTCCTATATATGATATCTCTAAATGATGGATACTAAATAACACTGCTGTACAAGGAAAAAATATCACCATACCTTAAGCCCTATGCTCCTGGTGCCCGTGGACAACTACTAGTATGCCCATTGGATAAGACAGCCATGGTGGTAAAACCAAAAACAGAGCAAAATAGTAAAACTGTGCCTGCATTTGGTCTGATTTTGGTTGTACACACATTTTTTTTAATGAGACAGAAAAGCATGAACCTTTTTCAGGTTTCCCATGGTTGGAGAGAGCTTGGTTTGTTGGGGCAGAAAGTATGGACAAATCATGTGATAAATCTAGAAGATAATATTGTGTGTATTTAATAGGAAAGCAGTGAAGAAGATCTTATGTGGATTGGATAATGGGAGATTACAGGAAAAAAGGTTCAGTACACAGGAGGCAAGTTATGGACTTCCTTAAATGTTGTTTACTATTTTAAAATGTATTTAAATATGCTACTGGACAATATATAACCAGTAAATGGACTACTATCAGAGCAAGAAATATTAAAGGAATAAGGTCAAAGGGGGAAGAGTTTGTAATACAGTTGAGGATATATTAGAAGAGTGTACAGTGTTAGAGAGTATTTCACAGTGGAAGTTGTTGGAGTACTCTATAGTATGCCACTGTTTGACAGTGATATGACCTCTGGCACTATATTTACTATTTTGCCATAGGCAAACTTAAACTCTATCAGTTCTCTATCTATTAAACACTAAAACGTAACTTTTATTATATCTAACTCTTAACCTCTATACACACTATTTAAAAACCTGATCTCTATCCTCATCATTTAACCCTTTTTGCTTCTGAAAGAGGGAATAACTCCCTTTCTATCATCAAGTCTGGTGGAACCCCACCTATTAACAGGAGAGCCTTATATCTATAGCAAAGTACTAGCTTCAGTAAGGGATCCCAAGCCAACTACTTGGGCAGTCGTCCCTAATCTCATAGACACAGAACAAATAAGGCTCCCTTGTGACACCGTCTGCAGCAGGTGACACTTGTAGACAGAGGTGAGAGATCACAATTTAAAACGTCATGCCTGACCTCGCCGACATGTTTCGCCAGCTAACCTGGCTTTATCAAGGCTTAGCGGTCCGATCACTTGCGAGATTCCCAATTTTTTGGAGATTATATGACCTCTGGCAGACCCATCGATGGTCAGAATGGAATTGTCATGCCACTTTGTGGAGCACTCTGGCTTCTTCTGGTTTCCTTAAAGGGAATGTTTCATCAAAAAATGACAATGTTAAAATCCCGTTTTTATATTAAACACATCTTTTAGGAATTTTTGGTTGTTTTTTTTTTTATTTTCCATATCACTTTCAATATTTTTTAATAATTCGCAGTTTTCACTTTGGCCACAAGGCCTTGTTTTCACTGCTTTAACAGAAGTCATAGAGATGCTTTACAGTAGCTTCATGCACATAGGAGACTTAAGCCTGACTCAGTCCCATTCACTTCTATAGGAGAGTTTTCTAGTCCTGCTCTGTGACACGGGAAGAAATCAGTGTGCAGGGAGGTGAAAGTGTGAACTGTGACTATCTCCTCTTGTGACTGGTGGATCCTGTGTTATCTATTCACACTGGTGTCTCCTTTCAGTTTTACCCTCTTTGTGCTGATAATGAGCAGACAACTGAGAATCTTTCTGTACAAAACAGGAAGTGTTATTAGGCTTAGTGACCAAAGTGAAAACTGCAGGACCTAAGAATTAATAAAAAATATTGAAAGGGATATGGAAAATTAAAAAAATAACCAAAAATTCTTAAAAAATGTGTTGAATATAAAAATGTGAGTTAAACAATAAGTTATTTTTGATGACACATTCCCTTTCATGCAGAACTCTATGGCTGTCCTCAGCTCATCCCTGTTTATACTGTTTATTGCCCCACTGATAAGCAAATGACAGCATATCCTGGCAATGTGGTCAATTGCAAAGACTGAATTACATTTGCCAGTGTTCAGCAGTAGATTTTTAATACCTTATCTACACAAGTCAACAGTCATAAAACACACCAAATAACATAATACTACACACAACATTAATGATTCTGCTGGAAGCATATAATAAACGAGCAGTCTACCTTGCTCTGTTAAATTTCCTAAAATACAATGTGAGGATATAATCAATATAACATTTAGAAAAAGGCTAATGACATGGCCGACATTTGGACAATTGATCCAAATAAAAATGAACATGTAGAATTAATGATTGCTTACTACATACTTATTTCTCTTTTTCTACCAAGATCGATTTTCCAAATAATCTGAAATGACCTACAGTGAGATCCAATAAAACATTATTGTCCAGGCATCACTTAAAATTCTTATATATCAAGAAAAAATTTTATGCTACAAGGAGATTAGATTTCAAGGTTGGCTGACCTCAAACCGCCCATGAGGAAAATTGACTAAAGACTACTGACTATAGAAACTGAGAGAGACAAATCTCAGAGTACTGAATGCTTTGCCTAGTAAAAAACACCTTAGACAAATGTAAAATGTTTAAGTCAATGTCCCTCACAATTTTTTTTCCATCAAAACAGATTTAAAATTCTTTGCTGATTTCTTTCTATTTCCAACTTTTTAGCAATATAAGTTACATTTTACTTATATGAAGCTCTAAGTCCCCTATGAAAGATGTTCATGTATTGCAAGCAGACTTGGACACAATGAGTGTTTGGGCATCCACTTGGCAAATGAGGTCCAATATAAATAAATGTAGGTTTATCTATCTTGGTACTAATAATCTGTATGATATGTCCAGGTGGCAATAAACCTGGGAGATTTGCTTGTTGAAAAGAATCTGGGTGTACTTGTAGATCAACGAACTGCATCTAAGGCCAATGGGATATTATCACGTATTGAAGGAAGCATGGACTCAGAGGACAGGGACATAATACTACTGCCCTACAAAGCATTGGCATGCCCTTACCTGAAATATACAGTTCAGTTCTGGACTCCAGTTTATATAACGCCCGTTTTGGAGCTGGAGTAAAAAGACGAGCAACTAAGCTGATAAGGGTCTTAGCTATGAGGGAAGCATGAAACAATTAGTCTTATTTAGGAGAAGAGTAGACATGATTAACTTGTATAAGTAAATTACACTTGTTTTTTAAAACCTCCCTTACAAGGCAAAGAATTATTCTCTGTCTGGAGAAAAAATGGATTTTTCTCTAGAGGTCACAAACCTTCTTTGCCATAAAAACTTTGATTCTGTGGAGTAGTCACCTTAGCAGCAGGACATCAGGAACAGATGAGGGCTTCAAATAAGGGGTTCTTTGCTCTCTTGATCAATCAATAGGGTAAGAAGCTCTTTTATTTCATCATGTCTTTTCCCTGCCTTTGATTGAACTTGATAGAGTATGTCTTTTTAGTTTTTCCTAACCAACTATATAATGGGGTAGGTTTACTTAGACTTATGTTATATTTCTCAGTCTTAAAGGGGTTTTATCACTATGTTGTTTCACAGAGACACCGGCAGCTTCAGACTCACACTTCCTGGTTAGGCTGTGGGTGGTTATATAGCAGTGATTGGCATATTAGCTCTGCTATTCCTAGCTGATCCTTGAACAATAAAATGACTGTTTGAGGTCTGTAAACTGTAGTGCACAGGGCTTACAGAGCTCTAAAGGGTTCAAGCTTGTCAGTAAGTCATATAAACAAGCTTCTGTATTTCAAGATAAGGAGCAGAGCAGGGAGTGACCTCACCATCTCGACCACTGATTCATCCTGTAAGAGCAGAGAAACGTGGCTGTTTAATAATGAAATGTGTGCAAAAAACTAGATAAGATCTGTTCCTACCTCTGAATAGAAGCAAATTCAGAAAAGCACAGTATTTATTTACCTTTGCCTACAGGTTTAAAGATTATTGATGAAATGAGAATATTCCTTTAACCAGAGGCCTACTGAAATAAGATATGCCAAATAAATTTAGAGGCATTCACCTCTTAGTACATTTGGTGTTCTTTGGCTGCTCATGTGACACATTCTATGCCATAAGCTGGCATAGAATTCCACTATAATTTCTTCCAATTTTAAGCATACATTTTTGGCTAGTCTGTCTGGCTGTAGGAAGCCAGGAAGCCCCAACCACATTATATTTATTAGTAACATGACCTGCATGTACTCAAAAAAGGTTCACTTTTTGGGGATAGGAGTTTGCCGAAATTTGTGACTTTTTACAATATAAAATGTTTGTAGTAAAGTGGTCAATAAATTCCCTCTCATAGATTTCAAATTACATTATAGCTACCAGAAGGCACCACTGGAGAAAACTAAGTCCACACTTTTTATACAGTAAACCTTATAATTAGCTAGTATGAAGCAAACTCCCATGTTCCTTTTGGGGACAGCTGCAGATAGGGCACATGGTAATTTTAAAATCTATGAATATACAGGAGATTGAAACCCTGTTGGGATTTAAAGGTTGATTAAGATATTAAGCAGAATAAAATTGTGGACCTACAATAAGGCAATAACAAAAGGGAGAGAATCTTTTTAAACAACTTGTGTTACCAAAAATGCTGACTATGTTTACCTACAACTGTACATTACATAGAACACTATTTGATGGGGGATCTTTTTTATTATTTTGTCTGTAATTATACCCTCTACATTGTAAAGTGCTGCAGAATATGTTGGCGCTATATAAATAAAGATTATTATTTCCATCTATACACCTCTACCCTTGTAGATATACTGGTAAAGTTACAGAAGCCTTTCTGAGCACTGATAGCGGAGAGAATACATATTTTTATTTAAATAAATATATACATGTACAGTATATACAGAAATACCTTCAGTGGGATCAATCTGCATCCTTCCTACCTCATGCGGTTTCTGTGCAGAATAGTAATTTAAAACGTGTAGGTTTAGATGGATAGAAGTACTGTGATTGACTGTGATGTAATATCATTTCTAAATAAAAGCTGCTAAAAAAGTTTAGATAACATTCTGTGCCATGATAGTATGGTGTGTTATCTGTCCAATTAAGTTTTGCTACATCTGTATGATTTTTTTTTTCAGCAACTCTGAAGCTGTTTTATGTTTTTTTTTTCTTTTGTTTTTACACAAGCACCAGAATTATGGATATAATGGGCCAGTAAATCCAAGCAGAATCCACACAAAAAACCAATGTGAGATTCCGTTTCCTGAACACGGCTTAACACCCTTGCTGCATTAACAGCACTGGGTTTTTGAAAATCTTGTAAATTCATTGTACAAATGTAAAACAAAAGTGTACATTTTTAAGAAACTTGATGAATTATAAATTTGTCAACCTGACATATATTAAATGAAACAAGGAATGTCAAAGAGGCATGCGCCAGCTTTGGTTGTACACAGAGTATATTTGACAGTTATCCTCTGGCCACTAGCTCTGGGCATATGTTTGCAATGCTCCATTTCATTTCACTTCTGACATGCAATACAGGAAAGTGAAAGGCCTAAATAGAAGACCATACACAGAAACAAACAATATTTCCTAGTTACAGATTACTTTTCCTTGGTCTGCTTTGAATATGTTTAATATACCACCAATATTTCAGAAAAACCTAAGAGAGCATGGACTATTGATTGTAGATGAAGACTAAATTATGGTGGAAGAAGTCCAAATATAATCTGTGACAATGGAAATGTCTGTGGAGAATTTTGTGGCATAAATACCATCAATGTTGTCCAAGTAAGAAACACTGGTGCAAATGTGAACTCAAGAGTATTATGCCCTGAATAGGGACTAGAGGTTGACACACAGAGACTGTGTGTTCTGTGCTCAGAGCAGGGCCTCTTAGATTATTTTACTTTGAAATTAGGCAAAATCCTATAGGAAACAAAAGCTTCTTAAGTACTTATGTTATGCTTGGGCTAGAGTGGTACAGATGTGTCCTTTCTCATTGCTTTTCTTAGCTCACCATATGACAAGATAAGTGGTGCAATATGACATGATTTTTTTTTTTTTTTTTTAAAGTTTATTTTGTGATGCTCTCTCTGGAGTTGTTTATGCTATACAGGTGAGTCTGCATTTACTTTGGATTTAACTATGGATTCCATTTATTATGATACAAATTTAATTTATTATGGTTACATATTAGGAAAACCTCAACAGGCTGCAATTCACATATTGTACCAACCACTGGACAGCCACACATAGACACTTTCAGCATAAACACTTCCAGAAAGGGCATGCATTATTTTTTTCAAAGTTGGACATCTTGTGCCATATATCATGGCATATGTTGAGCCAGGAGAAAAGGTAAGTCAGCACACATTTGTGTTTTTATGGGTGACTATCCAGCAGTTGTGGTGCAAACTGAAGCAAATATAAGGTGTTGCTATATGGGATTTTGTCGATGAATTGAACACATGTGTATATAAGGACTGGTTAGGTCAGATGGACTAGCCTTCTTTCCTCTTCTTCTGCGCTCTAGTGACAGAACATAAACCAAAGACCTGAGAGAACCTTGGTGATTGGTGCTGGTCAATTCAGATGCACCCTTACCAACCTGTTCTAATATTTTTCATCTGATATGTGGATTACTGATGGTTGCTTCACTGGAAAAAAATATAAACAAATTACTGTATTTTTTTTTAAGTTGCACCTTAATTTGAGTTTCTTTATGGCTATTTAGAGTAAGCTTATATAAGTTATTTTGGTACTTATTATTCTTCTATAAATTCTGATTGGAATACAATCTTTTCTTGATATTATACTAGATTTCCTATTCCATGGAACTACACAGTGTTTGAAACCACTACAAGAAAACATATTGTAATAAAAGCCTAAGGCCTCACCAGGCAGCTTCCAAAGTAAACACTGACAGTTTCTTGTATTTCTGTAATGAAAAGCCAGAGGCAGTCACATTAAGTGTGTGGTGTTGAATATTTCTAAGTTAATATTGTTAACTTATTGCACTGTACAAAATAAAACTTTTTATGTAATGTGAAATTGATACAAACTTATATCCAGTACAGATAAATTTATTGTAATCATTATAGATAGATACACACATATCTAACTAACTATACATATATACAGTTGAAACCAGAAGTTAACACTATATAAAAAGACACATATGCATGTTTTTCTCACTATCTGTTATGAAATCAGAATAAATCTTAACCGTTTTAGGTCAGTTAGGTTTACCAAAATTATTTATATTTGCCAAATGCCAGAATAATGAGAGAGATAATTTTTAAGTCAAAAGTTTACATACACTAAGATTACTATGCCTTTAAACAAGTTTGGACAGCACATATGATGATGTCATGTCTTTAGAAGCTTCTGTTTTATTGGCAACATCTATGTTAGAGAAACAGCTGTGGATGTTTTTTAAGGCACACCAAAACATACTGCTCCTGTGTGTAACATCATGGGAAAGTATAAATTAATCAGGCAAGATATCAGAAAGAGAATTGTGGACTTGCACAAGTCTGGATCAAGTCTTGGGTGCAATTTCTAGATACCTGAAGGTATCTCATTCGTCAGTACAAACAAATGTACCCAAGTACAAACCAGATGAGAATGTCCAGCCATACCGATCAGGAAGGAGATGGGTTCTGTGTCTCAGAGATGAACCTGCTTTGGTCCGACATGTGCATATCAACCCAAGAACAAAAGCAAAAGACCTTGTGAAGATGCTGGTGGAAGCTGGTAAGATTGTATCATTATCCACAGTGAAATGTGTACTGTACCAACATGGACTGAAAGGCCACTCTGCCAGAAAGAAGCCATTACTCCAAAAGAAACATATAAAACCCAGATTAATGTTTGCAAATGCATACAGGAACAAAGACCTAAATTTTTAGATACATTTCCCTTGGTTTTAAACGGCACATACAAGTACATTTTTCCTGGCCATTTGTGGCGCGCCATTTATATCCAAGGGTTACCCAAGCTTGTTAGTGGGTTCATTTGGAGTCAAATACAGGGTGTGTATTTATCATATACAGATATCTTCATTAAACCGAGTCTGTACATTTTTGAACAAACAGTATGTCAGACAGAGAGGTGGCAGGCTCTTCACATGCGAGTGGAAGTGGCACAAACATTCCTGGAGGAGGCACAGGTCACAGCACAGTAAAGGGACGTCGAAGCAGGGGTGACTCGGTGAGGCCAGAACTGCTGGTGTCATGTAGCGGCCGTGTGTTGATCAGCAAACCAAGGGTTCTTGATTGGTTGAGTAGGTCATCAACTTCATCCCAGAGGACATCTGGCAACCCTAGCCAACCGTCGGTGGGTTTGTCAGATACAAGAGTGGCATGGGAGTTTTTTTGGCGAGCGGTCAGCCCCTGCATACCAAGACCGTTGAGGAAGACCGCAGTGACGATCAAACAATCATGAAGTTTTGAATCCATTTTCTGCGTTACACCAGTTTGTTCAAATGCAACGTATGGAGCTTGAACTGAAGGAGACCATAACTACAGGGAATGTTTTAGGTGCTTATTTTGCATTCTGTGCCATTGTTGATTGAATTCAGTACAAAACTGGAATGGGACAGAACAAAAAAGAAGCAAAAGCAAATGCTGCAAAACTGGCTTTGTATGAACTTCTTCAGTATGAAGAATGTGAATCGTATGTTCAACTTACAGAAACTAAAAACACAAGTCCTTCTGGAGCCCCTCACCTGTTACCGGTGGAATAAATTACATCCACACAGATTTCAAGTGGTTTAAGAAAGCAAGTTGATAAACGTTCATTTGTTCATGAACAGATAACACAGGTGATAAAGGAAAAGTTTACTGAACTATTATCCAGGTGTCCAGATTTTGAAAGCTGTGGAAATCCTTTAACTGCACATCAACCGCCGCACAAATCCTCACACAACCGCCTCCAAGACTATAAAATAAATAATACTAATAATAATTTTTAGAGCCTATAGAGAAAGAGTTTCCTTCAGCTTCATCTGTCATATCCGTGTACCGTACCTCTTGCCTTCGTCCCTTGACCACGATCCTTGCCGGCTGTCCTGACCTTACACTTGTCCCTGACTCCGAGTTTGCCTTACAATTTTGTACCTCACTACACCTTGGCTGCCACCGCAAGCAAGTCGCGTCAGGGGTAGCGACCTGGTAGACTCTCGCTGCAGCAAGTCCATCCCATTTTGCAGCGGGCTCTGGTGAAAACTGGGACGTACTTAGACCCCGCTCTTCTGGCATGGCTATTGCCATCACTTGCGGTGGTCCAGTGGATCCACTGCCGCTGTCCGTGACAACTTGAAGTTGTGGATTGACATTATTCATCGCGTAGTCCTGGCGACTGACAAATAACGCAAGTCCGCATGAAAGGGCCTCAGCAAACGGCAGGTGTCACGCATGAGCTGCCACTGGCCGACATAAAAATTACACAGGGGTGTACTCCTGTCCGCTTGGATCATCAATAAACCATTAATAGCTTTTCCCTGTTCATATGGAGGCTGGAATTCCACAGTTTGGAAATGTCACATATCAGCCTATGTTGGGGGAGGCCGGACTGCCGCTGGAGCTTAAGGAGAGTGTGCTTGGTGGTGTAAGAACGGCTGAAGTGCATGCAAAGTTTCCTGGCCCTTTTTAGAATGTCTTGCAGATGGATGTAAGACTTGAACAACCTGATTGAGCATTTCCTCCCATGTGTGACTTCGTTCGCCCAGTGGAATCATCCTGTCCACTTGGATCATCAAAAATCGTTAATGGCCTTTCTCTGTTCAATAATTTCCCCCTGTTCATCAGTTCCTGTCTGCCCGTGTACCCGACCTTTCTGCTACGTTACCTGACCTCGAATCTCCGCCGCCTGCCCTGACCTGTTGGCCTGAACTTTGACTACGAGTTTCGTCTTACGATTCGGTACCTGGCTGCGCCTCGGCTGCCACCGCAAGCTAGTCGCACCAGGGATAGCGACCTGGTAGGACTCCCGCCGCAGAAAGTCCATCCTGCCTTGCGGCCGGCTCTGGTGAAGACCGGGACCTACTTAGACCCCGCTCCCTGGCGTGGCTGATTGCGGTGGTCCAGAGGAGCCACTACCCGTGTCGTTACAATGGCAGAAGTGAATGCCAAGTTTCCTGGCCAGTTCTTTGAATGGTGCAGAGTCCACCACTTGAAAAGGGAGGGACTGCAGTACCACCAACTTGGACAGGAACACGGTCAGCTTCTGCACTTAGGGATGGCTAGACGCATACTGCTGTCTCTTGACAATCGTCTCGGTGAACGACTGCTGGCACCATGAGTGCCGAGGAGCAGGAATATCTGGACTGGTAGATGGTGGAAAAGGCAGGGAGTTGTCTTCGGCACAGGTGGTGAAGCCTTGACTGCCTGAAATGGGAGGCGTTCCACTGGGTGCTGCTGCTGTTGGGACAGGATGGACCACCACATCTGAAACATGTATGGTGACACTGCATGATGTTGATGCAGGGCCGTGGTGCCAACGTTAGGTCCCTGGTCACGCTTTAATTTCTGCCCATAGTTTCGACATATAGCCATGTTCTCCTCCTCTGGTGTCTTAGCAAAAAACTGCCACAGCGCCGAGTAGGTGATTTTACCACCAAAGCGCTGCACTGACTGACTATTACCGTCGCTGACCCGGAGAGCCCCTGTGCCGGTAATTTCTAGGACCTGCAAAGTGGGTGGTCTAAATCGTTTGGCTCCCAACCTCACACTGCCGCCACCCTGCTGACTTCTGGCCACACTACCGACTTATGGGCTGCGCCACTGCCTGACATGCAAGCTGCCGCTCTCTTCTCCCAATGATAATGATGAAGCCCTTGTACACTGTTGGTCTGGGTCAGCTCATAGCATCACATGGCTTTCAAAACCACTAGTATGCTGATGACACCCAACTTTACATCTCCAGCCCAGACATTAACTCTCTACTGTCCAAGATCCCAGATTATCTGTCGTCCAAATCCTCCTTCTTCTCCCGTCTCCTAAAACTTAATGTAGAGAAAATGGAATGCTTTTAGGGACGGGAAAATTGGTAGTCGAGGGTAGGCGACCGCATAGGGCGCCACTTCATCCCAGGGAGAAAAGGGGGCACAAGGAGGAATGGAGTGGGCTGAATTTTCCATTTGGGGGGCACTTTATGCCTTGTTTAACTAGGGCACCTTACCTTGTCCCAGCCTTGCTTGCTTCACCCGGCTCCCAAGTGCGATCGGCTACATTGATTAGTGTTTGCCTTTCACCACTGTCCACCTCAACGGTGTCGCTGTACAAAGCCTGACCACTCACAACATAACCCCCGTTGCAACTCTCCTCATCACTATTTGCCCGCTTCTGCAAGAAGCAGCAGATGTCTTCCTCACCTCTTTGCCGCCCATTGTCCTGAAATATTTTGTCCTCACTGTATAGTGGCGCAGAGGCCGCACCACATAGTAGTTCTCTGGCTGTGGGAAGCGAACAGGACAGAGTTGGGTTGAGGACAGGTGAGAGCCCCTCACCTGCTCCAGGGCAATGCCAACTAGGGGTTGTGTGTGTCAAATCCACCGACTCTTGGCTGGGGTTGTCAGAGGTCATCTGGGAGAAAGTGCATGACCTAGTGTGTGGTCAACACATGGCCGGTAGATGACACTGGATGCTGTGGCCTCGCAGGGTAACTCCTGCTGTGACGTCCCCTTACTTGTTGCGATCTGTGGTTGCTCCGGTAACCTACTACTGTGTTTTTTGACGCTATCGTAGGATCTCAGACCTCAGCTCATTTCTTTCCAGCTGGCGCTGACGTTACCTTGTCAGGCTGCATTCCCACTTCAGTTCTTTGGTCAGTTTTGCCCCCATAAGTACCCAGGGAATTGAAGGGTTTAGCGATTCTAATAGCGGCGCCAGTCATGTGCATGTCATACTAAAACACAGCATTGTATGAAGACCAAACTAAGCTCCCTCTGCATATTTAAGCATGGCACAATGTTCTACAGCACTCTACAGGCTCTGTGCAGCCAGGAAATAGCTGTTTTTTAACGCGATTCGTCCCGAAGTAATTCGTAACGAAACGGATTTGGTCGGAAAATTTGGCGAAGTCGGCAAACCAAATTTTGGAGAAACTCACCTATCTCTAATATATATATATATATATATATATATATATATATATATTATATGGGGGATATACATATGTGTGTATATATATATATATTATATATATTATATAATATATAGATTATTTTTTTTTTTTTTTTTTTTTTTTTTTTAGAAATATAGCTAGTTTACATCAAACAACATTTTTCACTTTTTTCCACATATTCACATTTAGCACAGTCTTTTGATAATCCTATTATCAATAGGTATTCAGCCTATGACAGATTCATCAAGAGGGTAGGAAAGGCTTAAGCAGGGGCAATGTTTGTGTTACTTGTGTGACTCCATGTTGTAATTATTTCTCCATAGCTGTTAAAATAACTGATGAAAATCAGTTTGATTCTGGAATAGCTTTTGGAAGATCTTGTCTTTGATATTATCCATCTTTGCCTCAGTAAGGACTCTGGAATAGGTGTGGTGTTCCTTCCGATTGATACACAGAATCTTCCACAGGCAACATTGATGGAAGCTTTCAAGAGTCTTTATGTGGCAATTAGAGATGAGCGAGCCATAAAAAGTTCTAGTTCGATTAGAACCTCAAACTTTAGTGTGTTTGGTTCAAGGTTCTATTCTATTAGAAGATGTTCTAGTTAATTTTTATACCTATACAGGTGAGGAGAAGCTGTAATTACCATCCATAACAGTAAACTGGATACGTGGAACAACTTAGTGAAGAAAATTTGGCTCTAAGAGGGACAGAAAAAAATTGAGAGGCTAAAATACTTCATTCCTTTGAATGGCTAACTGAGTACAGCTTGCAAGCAGCTATATGAGGTGCAGTGATAGCAGCTGCTATGGGGCCCTGCATTCTGAGGGGGCCCAAAAGCCCCTTTGACACATAGGAGATTTGGAGACGGTGTGTTATACGATGATAGTTTTGATCAAAAAGTATACTAAGAACCTCCTGTTCATTTTTTATAAAGTTTTGCTGAGAAGCATTTGATAAACATATAGTGTGAGGATGTGCGGTTCATGCCTCTCCCTTCCAAGTATTATACAATGACTGAACCCTCCAAACTGCAAAAACTGAACTTTTGGGCACTGAGAATTATTTAGCAAATCCAAGCACTATGTATCATATATATCCATGTATATGAGAGTTAGGTGTTATTTAAGCCTGCAAATGTCCCCAAAATTAAACGCTTCGGGTGTGGGAAAGTGCAGCCGCTACCCCAAACTCCCAAATTTTTGGATGTCTGTGGAGAAAAAAAATTGCTATTTTAATTTAGTAGGGGGCGTTTTTACATTACGGGGAATTGAGCGGGAAAATGACTTTTTTTTTAAAGGAAATACATTTGTAAATAAAATATTAACTGGTAATGTGTTTTAGCAGTCAATGAGAGCCCAAAACCCTCACCCAAGATGTTTTTGACATTTTTTTTGCCTGCCCGTTTGGAGGGCCCACCAAAAGTGCAAAAGGTGATTGAATGGCCACCAAAATGCAGAAAGAAACTAAAAACAAAAACTGAAAATGGCGTGTGAACTAAAAATTAAAAATTTTTATCAAACGAACAGTAAAATGTTTGGTTGGTTTTAAAGGTTTCGTTGGGAAAGAAGGTAGTACAAAAATTGGCCCCTAATTTCATTAGTTTTTTTCCCTTTTAAAGGTAAATTGGTTTTTGGGTTCCCCCAAACATAGAGGGTCCTGTTTTAAACATGAAGTCAAAAACTGATGTGGCACTTAACTTCACTTTTGGGAAAAGGGGGTTTTGTGGGGGTTTAGGAGAGGGGTTCATCAACTTTAAATTTTTCCCCCCTCATGAATAGTACTATTTTAATAAGTGCAATGTTTTTTTGTTTTATAAAGCAGAAAATTTTATGGCCTTCTTCTTTGATTTTTTAATGGGGGTTTCCAGGCTTATTTTTTTGTGTTTTTGGTTCAATGAATTTTTAATAGGCATTTTGAAAAATTTTTTAAATGATCAAGTATCATGATGATTGACAGCAAACACCAAAGGCATGGCTTCTTTTAATTCAATCCATGCTATGGGGCCCTTAGGAAAGAGGAGTTCAAGACTGGGTTGGTCCAATTGACTTCACTATAACGCAAGACCCCCGTCTGCAAAGTAATGGTATTTTATCAATCAGGAGGGGAATTAATTTTTTTGTCATTAGACACGTTTTTAAAGGTTGTATAATATATGCTGTGTTCTATGTCTCCTTTTTGCTGTTATCCTCTGTACTTTTTTAAAGTCTTATTACCATCATAGCAGGGCATTTTGCTTGAGTGTGGGCTTTTTCATTCATTTTTCTGTCAAAAAAACCTTGGAAATGTTGTCGGTTTACCAGAGCCCCGGGGGATACAGAAAACCCCAAAACAGCAAAGGTTACATTTGTAGACCAAATAAAAAAATTGCTTAGGTGAAAAAACACTCAGATTGTTTTTCCCCCCAAATGCTTTTTACTTCCGTTATGTTTAGGTACCCGAAAAAAACCCGAAAAGAAAATTAGTAAGGGTAAAGTCCCCAAAAATGATTTGCCCCGTTAAATATTATTTCCTTTGATACGTAGATACTGTTTATTCAAAGGGAAAAATTTAATTCCTTTTTTATTTGTTGAATTTCTTTTTTCTTTAAACTTACTAGTTGCGGGGAAAATAAATTTTTTAATATTTTTTCCGAAAAAAAATATATAAAAATTTCCTTTTAAAGTTCCCCCCTTTTTCATTCTTGTTGTCTAAACTAGAGTAAGGTGTTTCCCGTTTTAAATTTTGGGCCCTTTAGAAATTTTCCCCCATTTTTGGCCTATCTCTGAACCCTTTCTATTTTGCCAATATTTGTGTAGAGGAGGTCCCCCAGAATGAAAACAAATTTTAACGTATACAGATGTGGTTCCCTAGATTTAAAACGGGCTCACATTTTCCTTCTTTCTGCCGGTTTTTCCTGGAGCATTCAAATTGCTTTCCTACTTGCTGGCCACATTGTTGAATATGTAAGAAATCATAACTCCTAAATCTTTCTCCTTTAAAGTCCTGGAACATAGAACAGGTGATATAATATCAAATTCCTTCTCACCGAATGTTTTTATTTCATTTGGAAAAAATTTAAATTTCATTTCCATTAGTTTTTTCTTTTTCCAGGGAAAGCTTAACTATTCTCCATGTTACAGAAGACTTCAGGAGTATTATCAGTAAACAAAAACCAAAATTAATAAACCTCCCATGGGCACTTACAAACATATTTAAAAGAACATGACCCAGAACAGTCAGCCCTTGCAAAATATTCCCCGGAAGTGGCATTTACAGGGGGATTTTCCCGAATTATTAGCTTTTAACATGCAGGGAAAGGGTTTAAAAAGGGTAAATTCCAAAATTTTGTTTGGTTTTAAAAAGTCAGGGGCACAAGAGTAGAAACCCGAGGGTGAGGCCCTGAAAATGTTCCCAACCCCCTTTTCCCTGCCTTTTTTGGGGGGGCACGACTCTTAAAAGGGGGGGGCCCCAAACCCAAAAAAATGGATGGTACACTAAGTAGGTGAATACACAAGACGCAGACAAAACAAACACTAAACAAAATAACGGAATGTCAAACTAGCCAGGTCAGCAACAGTCGGGAGAAGCAGTACAGAACCACTTAAATGGAAAGTATTGCCAAGGTCAAGTAACAAGTAAAGCAAGAAAGAGTAACAGGCTAGCTTACAGGCACAAAAGGTAACCAATATAGCAGGCAAGGGGAAATGGCACAGGAACCCTTTTATAATAAACGCTGGTTAGAATGCACACCTGATCTCTTTCCTTTACCAACTCTAACTTTTCATGGCTTAGGTTCATAGTTAAAAAACAAATGCTAAAACTTTACCAAGCTGGTGAATTACAAGCTACAGTCATAAATCGAGTCTGGATTTTGTTGGCATACCCCAATTAAAGGGCTTGTCTCACTACAAGGATCGCTTTTTATGTTAAAGATCTTGCAAAAAGAAAGCACTTTGCAATATATGTCCATTAACAGTATCCTACCTATTCCTAGATAATCCCTTCTTGTATGGGCTGCATCAGCTCCTCAGGTTGCTATAGCTGCAGACCTGTTCTATTTCTTGTGATAGGCTGCCAGCACTGGTCGCTATAGCTACAGACCTAATGTCATCAACAGGCTAGTAGAAGCTAGTAAAGTCAGTAAACACGCCCCTGAATTCAAAAATGAAACTGAGAAAACAGGATCGAGGTAAGATGAATCGATTTAGTGAGACAACCCCTTTAAGTCAAACAGCTTTAGCTAATTTAGTTAATTTATTGTAAAGCTTGAACATAAATATTAACAACCAAATTTTTTGTAAAAAAAAAGAACAAATCTAGAAAAAAACAAGAAGTAAAGGGACTTCCTTCCACATAAGACTTTGTAAAGCTCTTGGCCACATTTCAGTAATTACTGCATTTCGGATTCTCAAGGTGAACATGTTTAATTTGCTTTATCTGTTCTTTACCTTTAAATTTGAACATTCTCGGTGGATTTAAGCAATACACCCCCCCGGGAAAACCCAGCAGAAAAAAACGGGTTTAAATTTAATGTTTGGGGCCCAAAAGGAGATTTTCCCCAAAGATGTTCTGAAAAAAATGTAAAGGGAAAATGCGGGTAGGGGCTGAGTCCACCCACAGTAATGGGGATTGGGGAAAATACCTTTTCAGGGAAGCGGGTTTCCCAAAAATTGGTGCCCCGCTAGAGGATTAAAACAAAAACTGTAAACATTTAAATTTTTACCTTGGAGTGAGGCTTTTGGGTCGGTAAGTGCTGCTTGCCAGTTCTAAAGAATGTGCCTCATTAAAATGAATAGGGTAATCTAGAACAGAAATATTTGTTAGAATAAGTTATTTCACTTGTAGCTGATTAGTTGTAATTCAGAGCGCATTTTCATTTTGGAAATAAAAACCAAATTATTTCGGGGGTTGTTGGGGGAAAAATGTCTGATTTGCCCAATGCCCACATTCTCCGGGCTTAAAATTTTTCAGGCGGGGCACCCTTTGGGTTTGGGGGGAGGTCTTTTCCCAAAGAAATTTTCCCTCTGTATAATCAAGGCCCGTGCCTTTTAAATTTTTTTTTAGTTTTTTTTTGTCTTTGAAAGGGGGTATTTTAAAAAACTTTTATTAAAGGGCAGCTGGGAAAAACAGATACAAAAAATGAAAAATTTGATGGATAAATAAAAGGCCCCCAAAAGGGAGTGTTTTGTAATTTTTATATAGTTACAAAAATTGATACTTTGGGTGTTTTTTGGGTTTTAGGCTATAGGTCAAAAAAAATTTGCTTTTGTTATTTTGTTTTCCCGGCCAAGGTCAGCCTTTTGCCTCTTTTCCTTTTAAATTTAAACAATGTTTTTTTAAAAAATTAAAGGGAATTTTTTTTCTAAAAAGGGGAAAATTTAAAATATTGAGTATACAATGGTATTAAAGAGGTCGTATGTGTTTGACAGCTCTTCTTGTTAGAAAGATCCACTTCGGATAAGCCATTAACATTTTAAATAAAACCAAATAAATTTTAATTGCTGGAGGAAGTATAGTTAGTGTTACTTTTTCCCTCCCAGCGCCCCCAATGGAAAAAGGAATTTTATTCCCACTGTGTATGGGAAAAGTCTTTTGTTTTTTCCCTGAAATTGAAGGGGAAAGGGCTGAGGCTTCAAAAAACAGAAATAAGCAGTAAATTTGACAAGACAAGGGCAAGTTCCTTAACGCCATACCAATATTGAATGCCAATTTACATCATAATGTTGGAAAAGGAGTATGGAGTTGGCTTACTGAGCCGGCTCAACAGCTGGTGGGTGCTGTTATTTATAGCTGACACCCACCGCTAGTGGCCAGGATTAGTGATAACTCCAATCCCAACTATTTAACCATTAAAGGGGTTTTGCCACGATGTAATGTTTACGTGGGATCCTCCAAAATGGGTATTTAATCACTTTTCTAAATATATGTGATTACAAAAAATGAAGCCTGTGAGAGCTACAGCATTGCTCAGTCCCCCTTAGATTCCTGAAAGTTTACATTAGACATGACCAGGACACTTGACAGGAACTGATCTGGCGTGTTTGCACTTCTTATCTGATGACAGGGAACATGAAGGAGCTGGGGAGGAAGTGCAGTGTATGGTGCGGTCTTCTGTATTGAGAATCCACTGGTTGTAATGTTATTATTTGAGTAAACATTGCAGACACTCCCTTCTTCCTTGCTCTCTGCTCAACCCCTTCCTCTCACTACTTCAGCGTTCATGATTTGTTTATCTTTTCTCCTGTGCAGATAAGAGGTAAGGAAATCACTTTGTGGCAAAACCCCTTTAAGATGTGCAATAAACCGGAACAAGGCATCAAAATTATTTTAAAAAGATGTCACAGTACATTACAAATGTGCACGTAGTATTGTAAGATTAATCAGCTCACCTTTTGTGCTGCTCTCGGAGGAGGCACGGTGAAGGAGATCGATCTGCGAAGATCAAAGGCAAATAGTAGAGAGACACCAAACTCCAAGCAAGGAAAGGCAACTGGGATGATGCGGTAAAAACTTTAAAATTTATTATTCCATCTTAAAAAGTCAATAGTTACATGGCAAATGGAGACCTAGTTGTAATCCTTAGAAGTTCTGCGGGGTAAGTTAACCAACGCATCTCTGGTCAGGTGACCCCTACTCAATAATAAATTTGGAAGTTTTTACCGCATCATCCCTGTTGTCTTGTCTCTTGCTTGGAAGCTGGTTTATCTCTGCTGTTTACAGTACATTACAGCCCCTGATTAGCCACCCACGACACGATCAGGGAGTGCCAACCAGTTGTCATAATGCAAAGTTGTCTAATAAGACCGTCTTAGCACTCCTGATACACCCTGTCTGAGACAGAAGAGCTATTTTAGAATGCTATCCTGCAAAACTTTTGTATTTGCAGAGTAGTGAACAAGAGATCACGTCCCCTGGTAGTCAAATAGCCTAGGAGAACTGACAGTGTAACTGAAGAAAAAAAGTTTAAAAAAATTTAAATACAGAACTTCAAAATACTTCCTTTGACTTTTCACAAATTAAATCCTGTATATAAAATACTGTAAAATAAAAAAAAAAAAAAACCTATGCCAAAAATGTTTTCGGTCACTTTCCCAAAATATTTGAATGAAAAAGATCAGAAAGTCATTTACAGTTCATGATGAGATCCACACACAACAAACGCTCCCCACAAAAAAAGGCACAATTGCATTTGTTCCATGTGTACTGTATATGAACCTACTAAAAAAACACATTGTATAGCTGGATTCAACTCACAAAGGATAAAACAGTGTCTAGTGGATTCTGGACTTCTATTCCATTTTGTTCTTACTGTAAAACCAGCTAGGAGTGCAGGCAAATTCTCCGGACAGAACTCCTGACCTAAACTATAGGTTAAAGTTAAAGGGTTGTTCCAACAGTAGAAAATGGTCATTAGTCTGTTGGGACATGATGGAAAATAGAACATAGAATCATACTTGTTGCAGACAGCTAGGATGAGAATACTGGCTGCACCTGTCACATGAACAATGATCTTTCAAAACTACAGCCGGCATCACCGGGATGGCCACCATGACTGAATGACAGTGTCCAGGAGGTAAGTAGGATTCTACTGGTCAATTTTCCGTTACGCCCCAACAGACTTATGACCATTTTCTATTGTCAGAACACCCCCTTAATATTAGCTAGCATTGTCAATAGCCTATAAATTCAGTGCCAATCACTAGAATTAATAAAAAATCCTGTACATTCTGTATGTTGTAAATGCCCCTTTCTGAGAGTGTCCCATATACAATAATGAATACCCTTTTTTGGTATCATATCAGCCATCAGCAATGGACCTTCACTTCCTCTTTGATGAGGTATCCTGCTGGAATACTTCTTTAATATCCTTAGTAAAGCTTTTACCCCGATGTTTTAGGGGCGTCTGTTTTTCCTTAAAAGACACTTTTCCAGTAAGCTGTTCAACCTTAGCAAACCCAATAAGAGTCTCCTTTTAAGAAATTTCATTTTCCTTTGGCAGTCGGATGTAAAAACTTTATTTTAACTTTCTTTTTTAGGTTTAAGAATGCAAATAAGCTTCATCCTACTTTTAAAAAAAAGGGTTTTATCAACAATTTCTCCGAAACCCAAATGGTTTTTTTGTCTCTTAAAAACCAAAGGAATGTAAAAAAAACTTAATAGGGAAATTTTGAGGGAAATGGCAGAGTTCTGACAAGTTACACTAACACCCTGGAAGTCTAGATTTTTTTTTCACCCATCTTTTTTCTCTAGCAAATTTTAAAAATCCTGTGCCCACACCAGTAAAAACAAGTGTTTTCCTAAAAGTTCCTTTTTAAAATCATCAATCAAAATCTCAGCCGGCCCTTTTTTCAAAAAAAGAAAAGTACAAAGCAAAACCTCCAAGCTCTGTACCGCTGCTGAACATTTCCTTTTACCTGTGCCTTCTCCTATGGTGCACAAGGCATTTCTCATTGTACAAATGCATCAATGCAAAATAAGAAATTTTACCTTAAGCTAATAAAATATTCTATTTCCCTTTAAATTTAAAGGGGACCTCCCCTAAAAAAGGTTGGCTAGGGAATGTGAGGTTTGGGACGGAAAAACCTTTAGGTGGAGTGAAAAATACCTGGCACTTTAAAATATTACCAGGGAAGTTGAACAAGAGGAATGGTAAGGAAGGACACATCTGTGCAATCACATGAAAAGAGGGCTCACACGATTTGGATACTGGAGGAATAGGGGAGACAACACCAATTATCTCTCATACTATTCAAATGTCAAATTACTGGGGTTTCACCCCTCAATATTCTTGCATACATCAATGACTTTAGGACTGAAAACTGTTCATCCTTTGGGCCCCCTTGGCCCTCAGCTGTCCGTCCCTTCCTTGCACCGTTTCCCGGGGGCCGTGCGTGCACTGCCCCCTTGGGGCGTGGGGGCGCTTCCCTCCCCTTTTAAAATTATCTGCCTTTCACCTTTCCCCCTTGCCCTTTTTACCCCGGGCTATAAGGGGAATTCCTTCTGTGCTCTAGGTCAGTCCATTGCAGTGCATTGCAGTTTGTTTGTGCCTCATGCGAAGGTTCCATCTGACTCCTGCCAGCATCTCAGTTCTTTTTGGATTTTAACCCCCCTATGCTGGTCCAGTTCCTGCTACCACCAAACTCCTGACCCCCGTCTGTCTTGTCTGCTGTCTCTGCACCCTTCCAGTATCCTGCTATTATACCTGTTCAGTGACCTGCTGTATCTTGCTGTGGCACCTGTCCAGTACCTGCTATATCCTGATGTTGCACCTGTTCTGTATCCTGCTGGATTCCTGCTATGTGTACGTTTATTCCTACTGAAACCTGCTCTGCATATGTTTTCCGGATGTACCCGTCTACCACCGCTTCTGTGCCTGTGTTCCTGTCCTGCACCTCGGCTGTCACCGCAGGTAGCCACATCAGGGGTAGCGACCTGGGGGTTCCCGCAGCAAAGTCCGTCCTGCTTTGCGGCGGGCTCCGGTGAAGACCGGGGGCCCCTTAGATTCCACTCCCTGGCATGGATCTCCATATACCATCTCGCCTGCGGTGATCACAGTGGATCTACACCCAGTTATCAGCGATCGGCGCCTCAGCGTACGTTGTTGCCGTCGGATCGTTACAGATGCTTTCACATGGGATTGATTTGCTGCAGATTTTGTAGCAGCATATTTGTATGTGAAAAATCCACAGCATATTATAATACCGGCCATGTTAATAAGTTTTAATTCTTTTTTGTACCACAAAAAACATATAGAGAATCAGCACAAAATGAATCCGCAGTGCAGGTTTTAAATCCACAGCATGTCACTGTATGTTTGTCCTCACTTATTTTAAAGGGAAAGTCAAAATCTGCCCTTGTAGCACAAGGTTTTGCTTTGAAAATTGTGCAGATTCCTGGCAAAATGTTTAATTCTATACATATTCTGCAGCAAAGTCCACAATGTCAAATCTGCAGCATCATCCATGCAATTCAGCTCTGATTTGCTGCTGTAAATGCTGGGGATCTTCTTTTGTTGAAAATCTGCATTAAAGCACCCTATGTATGAAAATTGTCTCGCAGTAAGACTGTCTTTGTTGCCCATAGCAACTAATCAGAGCTCAGCTTTTATTTTTCCACTATATGAAATGAAAGGCCGCACTTATTGGTTGCTATTGGCCACAAAGACAGTCTTACTTCTAAACAGTTTTCATACATAAGGCCCTATGGGCGACATGTATGTATTTTGGCTCCCAGGCGCCATTTTATTGCGCGCATTAGTAGCGTAGAATGTACCTGAATCTATGAACCTGTTCTACTGCAGGTCATAGATTTAGCATTTTCTAGCTAGTGACACTTCTGGCTCAAGTAAACCACTTTTAAAGTGCTCTACCTGTTCCAGCACTAATGTGCCTGGATTTGCCGATAAACAGTCATAAATGTGTAACTTCGTACAGTTGTAGTGCGACACGTCTCCAGCGTGCGCTCCCCGATCTCAGGCGCATTACATAGTGCCGCGGGCGCTCTGTAATGCACCTAATATTAGCGTGCACCTGGTTAAAAATAGAGTGAACGGGGCTGTGCCAGTTTTTGGGTTGAAAAAACTTCTGGTGCAGCTCCGTTCATACATGTCGCCAGGGCCGGGACAAGGCATTTTGGTGCCCTAGGCGAGTACAGCCAATGGCGGCCCCCCTCGCTCCCCAAAAAATTGCACCCTCCCACACTAATTCCTCTCGCCCCTGCGCCAGATCCTGTCACTAACTTTCTGCGTATTCCACATAGATCCCGTCCATCTCCTCAGCAGTCACTGTATAATGAAAATCAGCGATAACAAATTTGCTTTTTCAAAATCGCTCCCCTCCATATGACAGTGTAATACCCCTAAATAACAGTCACCGAATAATCCACCGATACATGGAGCAAATCTGCCAGACGAATGATTGTTACTAAAAAATACTCCTACAAAACCAAGATCCCAAACTATTACTACTTAAGGATCAAGTAATCCTGCCAGACCCTGACCAAACGCGACCCCCCCATGTGACATCAGCTGGACACAGGCTTTGATTACATATACCACCGCCATACAGTGACCATATAGTGGTAGATTCTCGTTGCATGTAGATGCTCTGCAGAAATATAAGTGATTACACTACAGTTACATTTAGTGACTCACAGGAGACGTCTTTTCTGATCAGCGTCGTTCACTTCCCTTTTCTTCTCCATCCGGTTCACACCTTCATGCTGATTGCTCCCGGCCAATACTCATCCCTGCAGATTTGGACACAAATATCTTAGAATCCTCACATTTCCAGCAACTCCTTAATTATAGGTATATACGTCCCCTCAGTTAGACAGATATATACATCCCCTCAGATAGAAAGCTATATAGGTCCCCATTAGTTAGGGGCTCAGGCAGGTGTATATAGGGGCTCAGGCAAGTGTATATAAGTGCACACAGGCAGGCATATAGAGATAGGGGCTCAGGCAGGTGTATATAGGGGCTCAGGCAGGCATATAGATATAGGGGCTCAGGCAGGTATATATAGGGGCTCAGGAAGGCATATAGATCTGGGGCTCAGGCAGGTGTATGTAGGGGCTCAGGCAGGCATATAGATATAGGAGCTCAGGCAGGCATATAGATATAGGGGCTCAGGCAGGGGTATATAGGGGCTCAGGTAGGCATATAGATATAGGGGCTCAGGCAGGCATATGGGTATATAGGGGCTCAGGCAGGGGTATATATCGACTCAGGCAGGGGTATATAGGGGCTCAGGCAGGCATATGGGTATATCGGGGCTCAGGCAGGGGTATATATCGTCTCAGGCAGGCATATGGGTATATAGGGGCTCAGGCAGGGGTATATAGGGGCTCAGGCAGGCATATGGGTATATAGGGGCTCAGGCAGGGGTATATAGGGGCTCAGGCATATGGGTATATAGGGGCTCAGGCAGGGGTATATAGGGGCTCAGGCACCGCTATATAGAGGCTCAGGCAGGCAGGGGTATATAGGGGCTCAGGCAGGCATATAGATATAGCGGCACTCTCAGGCAAAAATAACAACATTAATACTTACCTTACCTGCTTCCCGGCCACGCGCTCCTCTTCTTTACCGGCCGCGCGCTCCTCTGGCAGCTCCTCCGGTGCACGGCCTGTGACACGCTGTGCGCCCGAGGACAGACAGCGTCGCGATGACATCACTTCATCGCGACGCTGCCAGCTGAGCCGCACGGGGCCACGGCGGGTCCTCAGCGCTATGAGGACCCGGCGGCCCCGCTGTGTCGGCCCTGTGGCCCCGCTGTGTCGGCCCTGTGGCTTACAGGAGGATCCAGCGATCCTCCGGTGAGCGGGTCCGACACTGTCTGCGGAGCAGGGAACGCTCGCTCTCTGCTCCGCAGAAGCCCGCAGCTGCATGTGCGTCCTGCAGACGCATATACAGGGAACGCCGGCGCTTCAGGCCCACGGCAGCAGCCTGGAGCACGGGAAGCTCGGGGACCCTGCCGGCGCCCCTTAGGGACAGGCAGAGGTAGGCGCCCTAGGCGATCGCCTACCTCTGCCTACCCGTCGTCCCGGCCCTGCATGTCGCCTACATGTCCAATCATCAAAGTGATTAGCACAGTGGAGGTAGCCAACGGAGCAAAAAGTCGCAATATGTTTTGCCATTCTTGTTCATGTGAACATTAATGTATAATAAAATGCAAATACTTCATAGAATGCAAAAGAGAAACAAGACACAGTATTGAAGCTCTTTAAAGAAATGTAGATTGTTAGCCTTTATGGGCAGGGTCCTTTCTCCCTCTGTTCCAGTTGTTAGCTACTTATTGTTGCCACTGTACTTTGTTTGACATGTTATGTATGAAACTCCCTGGAACAAATGTCACTTTAAAATAAACAGTATTAAAGGAAAGTAAGAAGTACCAGGCAACAAAATAAATAAGTAGGTCAATTTGACACATGAAAACAATAGTGCATCCCTAGTACATCAATCCCTATGTCTATTTAGTATGCTTGGCTTCAGATATAACTTAAAGGGGTTGTATCATTTCATTAAATGTTCCTCAGAATAAGGGGACAGTGAAAACAAGCAACTTTGCAATTGGATGTCATTAGCAAAGCTGTCTTGTATTCACAGTATTCCTTATCTTGTATTTTTGTTTACACTGATATCCAGTGCTAGTCGAATCTCTCCGGATCCCTCCTCCTTGCATTTCACTAGCTGAGAGCTCATTTACATTCTGTACAGCCCCTGGTCATATTCACAGGAGCAAGCATTCCTGTGTCTCTCACTTAGAGTAAGGGACCGTCACATTTTCACTTTATACAGCCAGAAGAAACAGAATTACACTGAAGGGCTTACACATTCAGGAAACAGCACAATTTGTGTCGATCCCTGCCTGACTCAGAGTTAGGGCCCGTGGCATTTTCTCTCTCCACACCCAGTAGAAACAGACTGCAGCAGATTCTACAATGAGAAAACATAACAGTTTTGTCCCAGTGCCTAACTCTCCAGCATAGAAGCGAGATCTGTGCCGTTCATAGAGCTGGATTCAACTGTAACATCTCCAGCTGTGAGAGGAGAGATCAGTGCTCAGTCTAGATTGAATGCAGCCTGTGATATGTATACAGCTCTTATAAAATAAGACTGCATAGGGAAAGGCACAGTGACATGTGGACTCAGACAGAGGGGGGGGGAGTCTCGGGAGCCAGCAGGAACAGTGAAGGGGGGGGGGATGATGTCACCCAGCTGAGAGGGGAAGTAACTCCCCTGCATTTCTAGAGTTGAGAAGCTGAGAGCAGTATGAATCAGCTGAACTAAGGAAGCGATACATCCCCTTTAATTCTAGATGATGGACTTCATCTAAAAATACTATAGATATAGCTGCATAGATGAAGGAAAAATCTCTCATGGACAACTACAAAATAACCATCCCTAATAATACTAGTGGCTAGTGCTATCAATTTATGATCTGTCTTTAACCTACAGATCAAATGACTAGCAACTGGAGCGTAATATGTTATTTCATGCCACGAGTAATAGATTTCTTCAAATCTCTTGCTTTAATTCAAATGAACAAAAAGTAAAATTCCTGTTGTCTCGAGCCACCACTAGGGGGAGCTTAGTAGCACAAGGATGACAACTATATTACTAAGTTTAATATGAGCTAAACAAATATGACTTTAGTGAAATCCTACAATAGGAATGTCTGCATTTACCTATAAAGGTGGCAATTCTGATGTATGTGACTAGCATAGTGATTTGGATCTGTAATACATAAAAACAAGGCTTAATTTTGTGTGAAAATACAGTATATTGTAAAGCAAAGCAGCAGAGATTTTTTTTTTTGACTTACAGATGTGTCTTTCTTATCTAAGGATATGTTGAGTCATGAGGGAGGTTAAGGAAAAGACCAACTTAAAAAAAAAAAAGAATTTGACGATACTCTGCTGGGAGTTGTTTTTGCTATGCGTGGCTCCATGTGGTTGTAATGGAAATTGAATCTTTGCTAGCATATTATAATAATTTAGACCTAGGAAAAGAAAATGATATTCATGTTACTAGATAAATAAGTACATAGACAGATGGATAAGATAGATAAATGCATCCAGAAAGAAATGCAAACAGATATGTAAATGACTACAAGTGTGGTCTGATTAGACATTGGGTCTTGCCATGAGAGGATGGAAAAGTGCTATCTCTGCTGCCCTGTAAGAAGAGTCACAGAGGCCATTTTTGGGTAGTGTATCTCTTGGTGTGACCATTGACTGCTAGACATGCTTCTGCGAGGCACTAAAAAACATTTTGGCTAGTTGACATAATTTGAGGGGAGACACATCATTGGATTGAGAAAAGCAGGATGGTCATTTTGATGAAAGGCCCACCATCCAGGCTGTTCTGACCAAGCTGTTATGAGGCATTGGGAGCAGAGGTTATGAACAATCAGCATGGACTGGAACCATACCATCTTTAGTTATGAATCCAGGTTCTGTTCAAGATCTGGCAATGGTTGAGTTTGAGAATGGAGGCCTTGTGGTGAGCACTTCAATCCTGGCTGAGTCTGGAGTGACAGACTGCCCCGACTAGTGGTGTGATGATTTGTGGAGTCTTCACATACAACAGGTCATCCCTAGTAGTGATGCCAGGGGCACTTACAGTTCAGTCGTATGTGAACAACATCCTAAAGCCACATGTGTTGCCACTCGTCTGAGGTTTTTCTGTCTGCCAGTTTTTAGCAGGACACAACAAGTGTTTTTCAGGAATGTCTTCACCAGGTTGCAACACTTCCTTAACCTATCCAGTTGCCAGATTTATCTCCAATGAGCATTTATGGGACCTACAAGTATGCAGGACCTACAGGCCCATCTGCAATATCGTTGGGAAAATATGCAGCAGAATACTGGTTGCTTCCATGCCCAACCATACCTAATCTTATATCTAGGTTAAAGTTGACCAAAAAGGTACTAGAGCCTCCTTTTAGTTGTACAGTTTTCCCCAATAAACTTATCCTTTAGCTTAAATATTATAATCACACATATATATAATTATATTCACACACATACATTTTCACTTCATTCCAACAACTTCATCTTGGTGTTATTTTTTTGGGCAATATTGTAGGTTGGTAGATAGATAGATAGATAGATAGATAGATAGATAGATAGATAGATAGATAGATAGATAGATAGATAGATAGATAGATAGATAGATAGATAGATTAGGTGGATACATAAATAGATTCCAAAAATTCAATATTTTTTTTTTATCCCAAAACCACTGCCATAGCCAGATTAATATTGGAACGCCCCCAGCCTTTTTGATCATGTAAACAGATTATAATGTGTTGACTCAGTGGTGGTAGCTATAATTCTCTGTTTGTTATGGGGGAGATGAATATCCAATCTTGACTCTGTAACTTCCCTGTTGAGAGAGGCTAATTTATAGCTGCTGATCTTATTCCTATGCCTGTGAACAGTCATTTCTCAGCATCATTGAATAGTCTTACTAGAAGGGATGGCTGCTTAATGTGAAATGTATCCAAGCACATTTACAATCGTGTGAGAGATTGCTCATACTGGGATCCCAGTTAGGTTACAGATTGTTTTACTACCTCCTGCTTTTCCAATCCTGCCGTACATAAACATTTGTTGACTGCTTGCTGCATGCACATTTGTTCCAGCTTGCAGCCTGTGCGGACTTTCTCCTTGACTATCCTTGGGCATATTTCATTACGCAGCATTCTGCTTCTGTTTATATAATAGCTTAGTAGCTACTTGTTGGTGGTTTCTAGGTACATTGCGTCCAAAAGAGAATTATGTTAACGCAAATTGTGCTCTGACTCTAATTAAAGCAGCTCTGCATCCGACAGTCACTACAGACTTATTATGGCTACTTAAAGAGGACCTGTCATACATGTCTGTTATAGTTAATACTTGCATTTTTTATGAAATGTTATTCTTAAACATTTTTAGCACTCTACATTGCTGCTGTTCCTCTATTATTACTCTTATAAATGTAATATTAAAGTAACAACTGGGAACTACCATTTCCCTTGTGAATAAAGCGTGTCTCTATGTACTGTGAGTCAGTACATACATTAGTCAGTGGCGTCGGAAGTGGGAGGGAAGCACGGCACACTTGTCATCTCTCCTGGACAAACAAAGCACTGGTACTGCCTTATTTTTTAGTGGCACTGCCCCCATAAGCACTGGCAGCAGCTCCATTAGCTACGTTTGTGTATGCAGAGCTAAAGAACCTATTTAATAGCTCTTTGTTTTTTTGTCATTTATATATTTAACCCCTTACGGACATTTGACGTACCCATACGTCATGGTCGGGGAGGAGATCCCACAAATTGACGTATGGGTACGTCATGGAGATCATGGCATGCGACCAGTGGTATATTACCATTGGCATCATGCCGCATCACCCGCGGCTGGAGCTCACTTAACTATCACAATCTATCATGATTGCGATAGGGAAGTTAGAGACAGAAGGCGTGAGCTCCTCCTGTCTGTAATTGGCACAGCATTCGGCGCCCAGCACCGCTACTGATCTACTACCTGACAGCCCGGATGCTTTACTAAAGCATCTGGGTTGTCTGGTGACGTCACCATGCCCACAATGCATTGTGGGCATGGTGAGTGACAGTCTCCATGGAGACCAGTATACAATCACACCAAAAAAGATAAAAAATAAAGTACGTCATGTGCGTAACAACCTACCCTATAAATTTTTCATGTTGCTTAACCCGCATCTCGTCCTTGTGTTTGATCTGTAAGTAGTAAGTACTGGACATTGTGTAATACTTAAGGGGGTTGTCTCACTACAAAGATTCGTTTTCAACATGTTGGAAACACTAAATAAAGACGTTTTCCAAATATATTGCTTTGTTCATTTATTTTGTTGAGGAGCTACAAATGAATTTATTTTATCAACTTCTGAGGGCTTTCAGGTTTCTTTAGTTACCGACCTGTTTGCTTGTTCTTCCCTGCTGTTTGTTTTATTTGATAGCAGGTATTGAATCATCACACAAACATTGAACAGAACTGCCTGCAGCCTGAGAGCTTGTGTGTTATCTGATCTTTCAGACAAAAGACACTAATTACTATTGTTTTATTTAGCTATCAAGCTTCTCTGGACCTCAGTGAAGGAGACTGTTTATCTAATTGGCAGAGGTCTGAATACACTGAGCTCATATGTTAATTACAGACAGCTTGACCAGGAAGTGACAGGATGCATGGATGAAATAATGCTGCTTTGGTCTATGAAACAGTGAGATGAGACAACCCCTTTAAAGGGGTTTTGCCACAAAGTCATTTCATACCTGCTTTGTCCAGCTTCAGCTTTTAGTGTGCGCAAAAGGGGGTGTGTATGATTTGTTTGAACTGCATAACATGTGACCAAGCAGGCTGACATCACAATACTTTTTTCTCCACAGTGTGCTCTTTCTAATCAAGCAAAGGTTATGTAAAGCTCTGTAAGTAGCTACAATGTAGCTGAATGGTTATAGCTTCTGCCTTCTAATAGGCGTCTAAGGCTCAAATGTCTGCAGGAGCCAAACATGTGGATTTCTTTTTTGTATCAATGTACATACCTGATTGAGGTTTTTTTTTATTCATCTGCACTGTTTGCCTAATTACTAAGGAGTACAGAGGACGGGAGTAGAACGACAGCAGTTGGGCAGAACACTCGCTCAACGGTGAGTTTGTGTGATTACTAATCAGGGAAGAAATTGACAGTAGCTGCCTGAGAAGAGGGGTGATGTCTGAGCATCTACTGCAAGACAGAGGAGCTCTCGTGCCTGGTCGTATCCCGTGGAGACAAGCTGTACACTGTACAGAATTTTTAATAATGATGAATTGTCAAAATGTTTATTATGTAATTTGCAAACTTCCCATGTCAAATTTACCTTGTGACAAAACCCCTTTAATTTTCTCTTCAGAGGTGCTTCAGAGGTATTGAACACCTGCTGACATTTTTTTTTACCCAGCAGCAGGGCCCCATGGAGCCTAAACAACATTCTCCACCCCTCCCCCACTTTTCTCCCGTGCATTATCAATCTCTTTTTTGCACCATATCAGCAGGCAACTTTTAAAGAAAAAAAAATGGATAAGAGCCTCTGGCAGGAATATTACCAGTACTGCCCTGATAGTGCACAGGACATCCTGTGAGTAATATTGTCCAGCATGACACTTTAAAAAATACCTACATCAATAATAAAATGTAATTTCTCTGTTGTCTAGTTACATTTTCTATTGAGATCAAATGCCATTCAGTGTGAGAAATACACAGTACTTGCATATTCTTTTTCCCATCATTGAGTTGTATTATGACAGAACAGTGCAGAACAGTGCTCCTGAAACCATGACAGCAACCAACAAGAGACAACATGGTCTATGCCACAAGTGTAAAGCAATGAATGTATCAGCACAAGACACAATTATACAGATGACCAGAATATGAATAACTAAAAAAAAATCAGCACTACAAACCACATCATTTTATTTCATAATTGCTGTGTTAAATAGGAAAAATAATCCCCAGCTCGATTTTATTTTCCATATCTTGACTCATTTTCCCACTATAATTAGCCTTATGGAATAATTTCTAAGAGTCTCTATCGGGGGAAGATGTGCAGTAAAATGCTAGGGGTACTCACTTACATCTGTTCATTTTTTCCGAAGTTCTTTAAGCCTATTTAAAAGTAGAAGTTGTTAATAGCTCACTAGTTTTCAACAGACGTGTTATTTTGATGATGTATCTCACAATATGCCCAAAGGGAACGAATCTTCTTCAAATGATTCTATTTTTAAATCCCTGGCAGATGGATCTAAGATTAAAACTTTTTCAATTAAACCACTTTTTTCCTAAGCAAAATAAAATAAATATATATGTGGCTTCTCATTTGGAAATGAAAGCAAAAAATATTTATTTCTCGATTTTACATATTGTTGCCAGAACCTATTAGTGTGACTCACTAACAGTGTAATGATCATATACATATCAGGCACGCACAATCTGTACTACAAGCCATTAATTTGGGTGCAAGATAGAATGATGTCTAAATACAGAATTTTAAGAGGTTGGAAGGGTTTTGGAAAACCCCTTTAAAGCAGAAGGTCATAAAACACAAATCTTTTCACAGTACTTAAAAGGGTATTGCCATCTCATTTATTAGCTTTAAATGTGAAGGAAAAGGTAGGAAAAGGATTATTACCTAATATATTTCTGTTCTGATTTTGCTTCATTTCAAATATACACCAGTTTTTATCTCCTTATCGTTTACAGATGGTTTCCTAGGTTACAGACCACCTCTCTGCCTCAGCAGTGGCTGGGCAGTTGATGTTACTCCCTGCTGTGTTTTATCAGCTGGACAGATCTTAGTGAGAGAAACTATAAACTTTTAAAGTTACTGGAAAGCTCAGTAGCCTTGTGTCCTCCAGTCAGGTCTACAGTGACCCTGTTATCTTTGTATATTAATACAAAGATAACAGTATCTCTTAGCAGTATGTAAGTTTTTCTCTCTCACTAAGCGCTTACTCTCAGGACAACTCTGTTAGCTCACAATTCTAGTCAAACATTCTGTTACACAGTGTCAATTTTTTAAAACCCCTTTATCATCAATGTTCCTAAACAAGCTCAGCTAGGAACAGCAGCTAGCAGTGCTGAAATGTTAGTCATTGCTGTTAAACTGAGCAAAGTCCTTATAGGAAGACGGAATCCAAGGCTGACTGTGAAGAACAGATTCGTTGAAAACAGATGAGAAAATTCTTATAGTATAATCACCCCTTTAAGCATTATTTGCTTAAAATTAGAAATCTTTTTCAACTTCGCTCGAGATCTCTTCACTGGAGATACTTTCTCAATTGTATGATGTCTGCATTTTATATTGCTAACTACTTTGTGAGTGCACTTCTCTTTTGTAGTCTTTTTCACTACTTTCTTTCAAATGTGCATATTTAATTAACTGTTCACCATTATGTATACTGCTGTGTTCAACTATTAATAAAGGTCTTTTGAGACTCAGAGATATATGGTCACATCCATACCACCCAACTAAAAGTGTATGTGTTATAAATACTTTAAACGCAGCTTATATTCAGAAAATGCAATGACACACTGGCTAATTTTAAGAGTATCAATTAACTTTCTATAGATATATACAGCATTACAAACTACTGACAGAGTTTCACAAAATCATATTTTTTTTAATAATGGTCATCTCTAACCATTCATCTTGAGCTATATCCAACGAAAAGGAAAAATAAGAAAGGATAAATCTCTATCACTTAGTTGTCACTTTTTATATTTCTAGCAGGAATAAGAAAAGAATGATAGAATATACAGTTCTAATAAAAGATAACACAGAATTATTGCTTTGGATTCAAGTTAATGTCAAATTTGACCTGAATCCAATTGATTCAATACCGGTGGGCCCAAACTGAATTTTGGTTTAAATTGTCGCTTAAGATGTTAAAATCTTGATAAAAACCCTAACCCCAAATTAGAGTTAGGATCATATGGTTAGAGATAGGGTTAGAAAGAAAAACTAAGTTCAGGATGTCCCAAACCCAAATTTTTTCATATGTTTGGCAAACAAATGTTGAAGCAAGCACAGACTGGTTCAAGCAACACTATTCATATTTAATGACAAGACCGTTTTAAAGAAGTCTATTATTATGACAGATCTTCTCGATCTACCCATGTTATTAATTTCCTACTAAGAAGTGATCTTGCGACTTTTAAACAGTACACATCTTTTTTAATGTTGCAAGCATTTAATTTGTTCAATTTAACATGGTCACTACTAACGTCTCAAGAAAAAAATTATCTAGCTCTAAGGGCTTGTTCACACAACGTTTTTGTGATCCGTTTTACGGATCCGTTTTATGAATCCGCAAAACGGATCTAACAATTGTCAGTGTGACTAACACTGAGTTCACGGGAGATCGGCGATGCGCTTTTGAGGGCTCTCCTGCACTGCGCTTTTCGCATCCGCTTTAAGAATTGACATGTCAATTCTTCTTGCGTTTTACGCAAGTGAAAGCCCATAGGAGATAATGGAGTCCGCTTTTGGCACCTGTCCAAAAGCGCTCCACACTCCGGGCACGTATCAGCTGCGCTTTGCATCCTGAAAGCGGATGCGAAAAGCGTAGTGGGCGGCTGGACAGGGGTTCGCTGGAGGTGAGCGGCGTGCGCGTGCTGTGGATCGCAGGGGGGATCGCAGGTGAGCGGTGTGCTGCGTGGAAGATGACATGATTAGAACACTGCCGGTTGAGGTGACATGAATAGAAGACTTGCGGGGGAGGTGACATGGATAGAAGACTTGCGGGGGAGGTGACATGAAAAGAACACTGCAGAGGGAGATGAAATGAATAGAAGACTGCCGGGGCAGGTGAAATGAATGGAAGACTGCCGGGGAGATGACATGAATAGAACACTGCCGGGGAGATGAAATGATTAGAAGACGTCCGGGGGAGGTGAAATGACTAGAAGACTGCCGGGGGGAGGTGAAATGAATAGAAGACTGCCGGGGGAGGTGAAATGAATAGAAGACTGTTGGGAGAGGTGAAATGAATGGAAGACTGCCCGGGAAGGTGACATGAATAGAAGACTGCTGGGGAAGGTGAAATGAATGGAAGACTGCGGGGGGAGGTGGGCATGAATAGAAAAACTGCTGGAGGAGGTAAAATGAATCGAAGACTGCCGGGGGAGGTAAAATGAATGGAATACTGCCTGGGGAGATGACCCTGAGTTAGAAGACTGCCAGGGGAAGGTGAAATGAAAAGAACCCCTTTCGGGGAGATGACATGAGTAGAAGACTGCCGGGGGAGGTGAAATGAATGTAAGACTGCAGGGGGAGGTGAAATGAATGTAAGACTGCCGGGGGAGGTGAAATGAATGGAAGACTGCCGGGGGAGGTGAAATGAATGGAAGACTGCCGGGGGAGGTGACATGAATAGAAGACTGCCGGGGGAGGTGAAATGAATAGAAGACTGCCGGGGGAGGTGAAATGAATGGAAGACTGCCGGGAAGGTGACATGAATAGAAGACTGCTGGGGGAGGTGAAATGAATGGAAGACTGCCAGGGGAGGTGACATGAATAGAAGACTGCTGGGAGAGGTAAAATGAATGGAAGACTGCTGGGGGAGGTGACATGAATAGAAGACTGCCGGGGGAGGTGAAATGAATGGAAGACTGCCGGGGAGATGACATGAGTAGAAGACTGCCGGGGGAGGTGAAATGAATAGAACACTGCCGGGGAGATGACATGAGTAGAAGACTGCCGGGGGAGGTGAAATGAATGGAAGACTGCCGGGGGAGGTGAAATGAATAGAAGACTGCCGGGGGAGGTGAAATGAATAGAAGACTGCCGGGGGAGGTGACATGAATAGAAGACTGCCGGGGGAGGTGACATGAATAGAAGACTGCCGGGGGAGGTGAAATGAATAGAAGACTGCCGGGGGAGGTGACATGAATAGAAGACTGCCGGGGGAGGTGAAATGAATAGAAGACTGCTGGGAGAGGTGAAATGAATGGAAGACTGCCCGGGTAGGTGACATGAATAGAAGACTGCTGGGGGAGGTGAAATGAATGGAAGACTGCCGGGGGAGGTGACATGAATAGAAGACTGCCGGGGGAGGTGAAATGAATGGAAGACTGCCGGGGGAGGTGACATGAATAGAAGACTGCCGGGGGAGGTGAAATGAATGGAAGACTTCCGGGAGAGAGGACATGAGTAGAAGACTGCTGGGGGAGGAGAAATGAATAGAACACTGCCGGGGATATGACATGAGTAGAAGACTGCCGGGGGAGGTGAAATGAATGGAAGACTGCCGGAGGAGGTGAAATGAATGGAAGAACTGCCGGGGGAGGGGGACCTTTAATAGAAGACCCGCCGGGGAGGTGAAATGAATAGAAGACTGCCGGGGGAGGTGGAAAAGGGAAAGGAAGACTGCCGGGAAGGTGAAATGAAAAGGGAAAATGCTGGGGAAGGTGAAATGAATAGAAGACTGCCGGGGGAGGTGACATGAATAGAAGACTGCCGGGGGAGGTAAAATGAATGGAAGACTGCCGGGGGAGGTGACATGAATAGAAGACTGCCGGGGGAGGTGAAATGAATAGAAGACTGCTGGGGGAGGTGAAATGAATAGAAGACTGCCGGGGGAGGTGACATGAATAGAAGACTGCCGGGGGAGGTGAAATGAATAGAAGGGGCTGAGCCGGGGAGGTGAAATGAATGGAAAAAAAACTGCCGGGGAAGGTGAAATGAAAAGAGAACTGCTGGGGGAGGTGAAATGAATGGAAGACTGCTGGGGAGGTGAAATGAATGGAAGACTGCGGGGGGGGTGACATGAATAGAAGACTGCCGGGGGAGGGAAATGAAAGGAAGACTGCCGGGGGAGGAGGTGACATGAATAGAAGACTGCCGGGGGAGGTGAAATGAATAGAAGACTGCTGGGGGAGGTGAAATGAATGGAAGACTGCCGGGGGAGGTGACATGAATAGAAGACTGCCGGGGGAGGTGAAATGAATAGAAGACTGCCGGGGGAGGTGAAATGAATGGAAGACTGCCGGGGAAGGTGAAATGAATAGAAGACTGCTGGGGGAGGTGAAATGAATGGAAGACTGCCGGGGAGATGACATGAATAGAACACTGGCGGAGGAGGTGACATGAATAGAACACTGCAGGGGGAGGTGAAATGAAAGGAACACTGCCGGGGGAGGTGAAATTAATGTAAGACTGCCGGGGGAGGTGACATCAATGGAACACTGCCGGGGGAGGTGAAATGAAAGGAACACTGCCGGGGGAGGTGAAATGAACGGAAGACTGCCGGGGGGGGGGGGGTGAAATGAACGGAACACTCCCGGGGGAGTTGAATGAAGAGGAAACACTGTAGAGGGGAGAAAGAAATGAATGGAAGACTGCCCGGGGAGATGAAATGAATAGAAGACTAACGGGGGAGGTGAAATGAATGGAAGACTGCCGGGGGAGATGAAATGAATAGAAGACTTGCGGGGAGATGAAATGAGTGGAAGACTGTCAGGGCAGATGAGAGAGAAAGAGAGAGAGATTTGTTTCGTTTCTGAAAACATATCCGGAAAGCGTATACGTAAAACGCAAGTGAAAAAGCATTCAAAATGGATACAAAGAAAGTATCAACTGCTGCGCTTTTCGGATCCGCTTTCTGGATGCGCTTTTCAACTGTCAAAAACGGATCCATAAAAAGGATCTAAAACGTCGTGTGAACAAGCCCTAAGCTCACTGTATTTACAGTTATTCTTATTAGTGCTATACAAACTATTTAAAATTAGTAAAAATGATAATAGCTATACTACAGCACGACCTCAGTGCACTGCTATATATTATATACATCCCTATAGTGAAATGCAAAGTAGAGTCTTCCCGGTTGTCATTATGTAATAAGTACACACTATTCCAAATGATCAATGAATCAATAGAATTCATAAAAGTATTTTACGCTAAAGGAAATTTGCCAATAGCTTCTGTTTAATAGAAGACTGTGACAATTTAACATTGCCTCATCTATTGATATTGCATACTAAGTGATATGCTAAGTCAATCAATCAAGGTAAGATGTCCCTGAAAGCAACTCGCACATTAAGCAGGGAAAGAAGGTTATGTTGAGTACAACCTCAGAATTCAACAGCCTGATCTCTTTCTTGTGTCTACCGTGAGGTGTATGTTAGAACCCAACCTTTTTCTCATATAATAAGATTGTTATCTAATTTAAATTCAAATCACATTGCACATTGGGGCAGAGAAGTGACAAAATTACACTGAAGTCCTGAAAGAGAGAGGCTAAATTACTTTGATGTATTCTAGAATTAATTTAACATTTTGCCCAGATACAGCACTTATATTTCATGTTAAAGGTCTGCATTACTGATGAAAAAAATTTAAAAAAATTGACTTTATGAGATTAAAAGTAATTCCGGAAAAGAAGCTCACTAGATATTGAAAACTGAAATGAAAACAAATATCAATGGATATTATATGGACATAGTAAGATGGTAAAAAAAACTGGTATGGATATTGCCATCATCATTAAGTATGTTTGACTTCAAATGTACATTTAAAGGTGTCTATGCACATTATGATGAAAGTTGTCTGAGCTTGCTGATTTTAGGAAGACTGGCCAATGATCTTATGTGCATAGGGATATCTACATTCTAGGTCCTCTAACATCTACCATTGAGAGTAAAGATCAAGTGGGGTGAGATTAATATATTTGTACATTTTTGATTATTTTGATTAATCATGTCTATTGAATAAATAACATCCTGTTCTAATTTTTGGACGTGATAACTTGATTCAATCTTTGTTCAAGACTTGCTTGTTACAAGTTAAGTAATCATTAACATTACTACCAACTATTTCAAGTGAAGTTATTCCATACATTTGTATATGTTATAATAATAATAATAATAATAATAATAATAATAATAATAATAATAATCTTTATTTATATAGCACCAACATATTCTGTAGCACTTTACAATATAGAGGGAATAAGCACAGACAAACCAGACATTACATTATAAAAAAGCTACTGACAAATGAGACACGAGGTGTGAGGGCCCTGTTCGCAAGAGCTTACAATCTATTAGGGTGTATGGGTGAAACAAAGGGTGACAAGTGCTTGGTTTACAATGGACCAGCCATGTTACATAAATATAGGGTAGTATACATGAAAAGTGGATGAACCTGCTATCCCAACCATACATCTATATACAGATAAGTGCCTGTGGGTGCCAAAGTGCAGGAAGTGACGAATGTGTGACAGAATTTGGGGGATAACAGTTATGGATCTTGATAGGCTTGTCTAAGAAGATGAGTTTTCAGGGCGCACTTAAAACTGTGAGGGTTGTGAGTGTGCTTGATCACATGGGGTAACATGTTCCAGAGAACTGGTGCAATACGTGCAAAATCTTGGAGACGGGCATGGGAGGTTCGGATGAGTGAGGTTTGTAATTTTAGATCAGTAGCAGAGCGAGAGAGGGGGTAGGGTGGTAGACAGAGTTTTAGGGGGGAGATGTAATGGGGGTTGCAGCAGGGTTTGGGAGACCCTTTAAATGTGGAGAGGATGGTTTAAATTGTATTCTGTACTGAATAGGCAGCCAGCGTACTGACAAGGGTAGAGGCTCGTAAACGGGGGGAAAGAAGAAAAAAGCCGGGCTGCGCATTCAGGCAGTTTGGGAAAAGGGAGAGTTTACAAGAGGAAGCCCCAACAAGTAGGGAGTTACATAGTCAAACGAGAAAAAAAAAGAGCAACAATGAGAGTTTGGCTGTTTCCACAGGAGAAATGGACGGATTCGGAAGTTTTTGAGGTGCGGGTGACAGGAGGGGAAGGGGTTGGTATTGGGGTGAAAGGGCGATAAATCTAGTATAACCCCCCCAAAGGCAGCGGGCCTGTGCCTAGGGCTATATGGTTCCACACACGAAAGAGAAATGCAGGGGGGGGGTGCTTAGTAAACGGGGGTGTTGAAAATTCCGTTTTTTTGTGAGATTTGTTTAAGTCAGGAGGACATGATGTCAGAGATAGTGGAAAAACAGTCATGGTTTTTGTACGGGCAGGATGATGTCCGGGGAGGAAGTGTATAGTTGAGGGTCATCACATAAATGGTACGGAACCAAAAACGCTGATGGTTTGTCCAATAGGGGGCTGGTTTAAAATGAAAAAAGGGGGACCAAGAATGGATCCCTGAGGAACCCCCAAAACAAGAAGGAGAGGGAGGAGGGGAACTGGAAAATGAAACTAAGGAACGGGCAGAGATAGGAAAGAACCAAGAGAGAGGTTCCTGGGTGCCGATGGCACTGAGATGTTAGGAGGAGGTGGTGATAACAGTGTCAAATGCTGCAGAGAGTACAGAAGAAAAAGGGGGGATGGAAATTTCCCCCGTGGAGAGGGTTTACAGATTGTGAAAAGGGGAGAGAGGACACCCGGGGAAATGGACTGGACAAGGTTTGGGGGGGAATTTGGGGGCACAAAATTTGGGGGGGGCGAGCATACGGAAAGCCTTGACACTTCTTCTTTTTGATGTGGGTCAAGGGCTAGAGCAAAATTTGAGGCTGGGGGAGGGGCAGGAGGGGGTTTATTTGGGGGTTGTATGGATGTTTTGCCAGATACTGTCAATTTTGCTTGAAGTGAGTGGCCAGGGCTTCAGACAGAGGCATGACCGGGGCCCCGAGGGGTTTTGGGGGCCTTGAGGAGGGGGGGGAGGGGGAAACAGAATTTTGGGTTTTTTTTTTAAGGGGGAGTGAGGGAGGGGAATTTTCTTTTTTGGCGTTGAAAGGGCAGTGGGGGTTTTAAGTCCTGAGCAAAATTTGTATGGGGAAAGTCTCAGGAGCTTTGACTTTTTTCCCGACGCTCAGCATACCGGGAAAATCGCTGCGATGGCGAGTTGAGCATGTCCAAGGCGCGGGGTTGACTTATGGTGCGGTGTGTGGGGTGCCAACATTCCAGGGGGGTAGTGAGAGTTTCATGTAATGTTTAACCCTGGTCGACAGAAAGGGAGGAGATTGGGGGGAGTTATTAGTTTTTTTTACTTAACTTGTAATTCCTCCCCTCCCTTTTCAGGGAC